>JANTOQ010137595.1:0-35570 GCA_027564595.1 Bythotiara depressa | reverse complement strand
TGATTGAAAATAATTACCCCCGGACGTGGTCAAAATTTATGTGTACAATGCTATGTTATAGAGAAATGGCATTGTTAGCACAAGTAGGCGGTTGTGGACTAACGAAAAACGTTCATATTTTGAATCGTTTATTTGTGATTACAAAGATAAGTGGATTATCATTAAACCCCCTGACCAGCAAAAGTTTGATGTACAATGTCGCTAGAGAGGGACTGGAATCATTCGGGTGTATTTCCAGTCAGCTATGTGTGTGATTACAAAGATGAAAGTGGATCATGATTACTCCCTCTTATCGGAAAGATTTATGTTTATAATTTTCTACCACGCCAATTGGTACCCCATTGGGGCTATCCCATTTTTTAATCCCAACCGATGAATAGGTAGCTTCTAAATAAAATGTTAAATTATAGTCGGTCTATAAAGTTGTTAGTTACACAACACAGCAAGGTGGTATAAGGCGAAAAAACAATCGTTCTCTTACAATACGAGATTGAGTTCTGGTGAATGAAAAACGTCTTCCGGTCAAGAAGAAAAGAATGACATTCGAATGCATATCGTAACAATAAACACGTCCAGACACGTGTTAACCATGACTGTCTATAGATATTTTAAGTTTCAAGCTTATTTCAAGAAAATATTAGATTTCGATGGTAGGAAAGAATGAGGAAAAATATTGAAACAACCCAGAATCTTAAGCAATTATACAAAAGGTGAAATTAGCACCTTGTCCACAAATTTAGTTTCAAGATGGATCGTAGATTAACGTTTAATTAACATTACAAATTTAAAATAACAATAATTTTAACTTATTTTATTAAAACAAGGTAGAATTTATAAGAAAGAGCGTAACTCGACGTGTCATCAACTTTGATTAACGCTCGAGTTATGCCCCTACTACTAACTCAATGCGTCATCAACTTTAAGTATCATTCGAGTTACGCCGCTGACCGTAACTCGATTCGTCGCTAACTTTGATTATCAATCAAAGGGCGTAACTCGAAGTTTTTGTAACTCGAAGGGCATAACTCGAAGGGCGTAACTCGAAGTTTCCCTGACTCTGCCACAAAGGTTCAAGCGACTTTACACAACTCTTGAAGGTGATAACGAAGTAGATATGGTTATTTTGCCACCTGAAAGAGTTGACGCTCTCACAGGCGAAGAGGAAGTAAATGAAAACATAGAAAATTTACCAAACACGCTACCTGCAGATGTCGCGGGTCTTATCGAGATTGATACTAACGTGGAGGAAATGGAACAAGCCCAAGGTAAAATTTCATGCATTGATTTGATTGTTTCATAAATATAAATAAATAAAGCCATTAAAAACACTCTTCGGTGTTTAAGAGATATTTTTATGTATTAAATTCATTTTAGGGAAAATCCAAACATGATGTTATCAGTTGATAAAGATTTAAAAAGCAACAAGAAACGCATTGCGCGTATGAAGATCGATGTCTATGATGGTACATTTATGAACAGAACCCCTGCAGAGGAGAGGAAAGGTTAGGGCGTCAATGAGGGGTGTGGATAGCAATTACATTTTCATGACCATTCATCAATTTTTATCTTACCTCTATTTAAGGCGGCAAAGAAACTGTAAGTTATATTTCTGTGAAAAACATCTATGTTGGACAGCAAACGCCACGAAATCAGCAAAGGGTGTGACCAAAAATTAGATTTTGAGGACAATACCTTAACGTTTTTTCATACTAGGTTTCCAGGCTTCCCAGTAACTGTAAGCTACACTTCTGGAAATAACTTCCATGAAGGAGAGTGAATGTCAAGATGTCAATGACATTACCGAAGGACCTGGTAGGTAAAAATGCAATTTTTAGAAATTTATACCATTAAGTAGAACATAAAATTTTCTTTTCAAAAATATGTATATGTTTAGGGTTGACAAAATGAAGTTGGGCTTTTTTTAATTGACAAATACTCCAACGGATTATTGATCCTTTCAAATAATGCGCAGCTATTCTCGATAAAACCTTTGTATTTCAATACAGCAATCAATACAGCAAACATCTTTTTGCGTGTTTTTTTAAAGTTGTTCTATTGTTTACTTTCCGCATTTTGTGCTTGATTGACAAGTAGCTTTAGTAAACAATAGAAAAATACGCAGAGAAGGGGGCACATGGAGAGCGAGAAAAAAACTTTATACTTGTTATTCTCCGAAGCATTTTTTAGCAAAATGTGATGTGATGTTTTGTATTAACCTTTGATAACTCTTCGTCGTAGAAGTTTTAAGTTTTTTTAAAAACCTCTTCAATGGAGAGAGCGGCACGTTTTTTTATGAAAATTATTATTTTTCTGCAAAACGACGTTGCTTATATTTTTTTCAAGTATGTTATCTTAACCTAACATGGACTTATATAAAAGGTGATAAAACAGACTTTCTAAAAAGTTTTGCTTATAGAGAAAAAAATCTGTTTTTAAAACTGGAGATTTCCCTGTGTGTATCCTTAATAGACTAGACATGAAAAAATGAGATCAACCAAGTAAAACGTGTTTCAAATTGATTCACCTTTCGTACACTCATTGGACTTGGTTTCGATAAGAAATAGCAGTTCTGGGATTGTGCTCGAATCAGATATGGTTGAGAAATAAATAAAATCTCCCTTCAACATGTGCATGTCCAGATTTGATCTTCAACATTGTATAAGCTGCGAAAAGGGAGGATTTATTAACATCAGACCCCAGACCCAATGATATACGAGATCTCACGGCAAAGATAATTAGTGAAGTATGCAAAGCCGTTTCTGTAGGGCCTTCATTACTCCCACAGACTGGCGAGGCCATGAGATATATATCTGCCAAAATCGGTGTTGAATCACGACAAGGAATACGGTCACGAAATCTTATCTAACACTTCTTTATATATATATATTATTAACTGGCAGCCATTTTGAGCGATCCGATACGGAAAATAGAGCCTTTTGATTGGTAGTTGGTTGTTGATTGTCCTTTATAGAGCTATAATAACCTTTCGCGCTTAGCAAACCAATAAGGGTAGCTATTTATGTAAACAAGAAAATGAAGCATTCAAACAAAGTAAGAACAACGTAATTTCAATCCTAAAGCGTACGAAATAAATAAATAATAATAGTAATAAACTAACTGGTAGCACTCGCTAGAGTTCCCTCGCTATAGCAATAATAATCTTACAAAGGTACTGAAAATAACATTCGTGTTATGAAAATAAATTCCGTGTTATAAATCCGATGTCAGTGTTAATTGTTTCGTGATGCAAGCTTCTTCGCTTTTAATTATGATCAAGAAGTACACAGTCAACATCGGATAACTTGATAATAAATAATAAATTGAGTTCACATCCACGAGCTCTTCACAAGAAGAATACCCGAATGTAGATAAACAAGATGAATCGCCTTAACGATGATACCAGATCGACAAATTAAGATCCATAAATTGTATTTAACTGTCCACTCTCGACATAAATTCGCTTGGTAAATTTATAAAAGTTGCATTAAATATCATGGGTAATTCGGCTGGCAGTCGATCTACTTTTTGCTAACCATTCAGCTCAAAAAAAATTACTAGTACCTTGCTAATAATCGATGTCACTTAGACCTTGGGCGATATTTCCTGGTAAAGAATATACCAAACAGTTATTATTGTATTACCGTTAACTATCCAGACAATTATAAATTAATTTTTTCGAATATAAGGCACCATTATTTTTAATTTTTAATTTTTTTTATTCGAGCTAGTACAATATCAGGTATCTTCGTAGAGTCTGGAAATATTTAGAAATTGATCAAGTTTCATACGCCCTTATTTTATCAATCGTTTCATTTTTCTGAATGCTCTTATGATGAACTTTCAAAATTTCATAAGTGTGGCTACTACCCGTAACATTCTGTTTTTATAAATTAACTTTTTTGTGTGTGTACAGTGTATTTAATTCCTGGGTATCAAACTTTTGAAGCAAACGTTTATTCTTTATTCGTTAATTCAAAACTGTTCTTAATTCAATGTTTTCATTGCTTTATGACGTCACGAAGGACGCAGATGGGTCAATTAGGAAACTAGTCCTATCATGATTGAGCATGCGCAAAATAAGTCAAATAGCTATACAGATCAGATATTAACAATCAATGGACGAACGAACTTTTGCATTCCGTTATTTTGAATAAAAAACAATTTAAAAATCCTTCCAATTTCCCTTGTGATTGTCAATTTGACGAGAAAATCTTTGCTTGAATACATAATGGCGTTGCTATCAGTGAAAGAGCTTGTTAACAGTTCGCTTCAGAAGAAGGAAGCCCTTATTTTGCTTTCTTAAAAACTTCATCCTTTTTTCAGTATTTGCTATTTATTTATTTTTATTTTTTGTTTGTTTCTCAAGAAAATAATTATTTCCTAATATACCCGCTTTTTTATAAGCAACACTTTATAAGCAGCGCTAGGCTGAGATTTGCGGAAGAAAATAAAAGCAACTACTAATCAACAGACCAGCCTCGTTTGGGGTTTTAATAGTATATATATTTCAGACAAGATTAAACTCAAGAGTAGCATTTCATATTTTTTGGATTTTCATCAATTTTTCAGAAACATTTTTATAATAATCAAAACACTGCACGTTCGGAATCTGTTAACATGTAATGTACATGTTGTACAACGACGATTTAAAATAAAACACCTGGTTTTTACGTTTTGTTAAGCAACATGTAAGCAACAATCCAGCCTGAAAACACTAAAATATAAAACAACACTGAGATTCATTCCATCATTTGGGTTGCTTATATATAAAAGCGTGTACCCTATTTCTTCTAATTAGCACCCAGTCCTTATATAAGCGTCTTCCTCCTTCAGGACCAAATTTTTAATTGGAACCAATAAAACTCAAAAAACAGTTATATTTGTTTACCGCAAAGCAACTGTTTCTGTCGATGAAGAACCATGAGAAGCGTTCTATTTACTCGATAATGACAGTGACGCAAGAATAGTGTAAAAAGATAAGTAAGATTAAATATATAATCAACGATGATCAATGTTACAAACTGTTATACACCCCTAATATGGGGATGGCTATTTGGAGAGTTAAAGTTGGAGAGTTAAACATGGAGAGTTAAAAACATGCCCACTTGTTAAAAGTAAACACGCCCATTTTTTAACTCTCCAAGTATTTATAACGTGTTTTTATTATATTAGATGACTGAGATCAAGAATTAGTTGAAACAATTTTATACCTTTAAGTCGCAAAAGAAACTAAGAACTAACTTGCATTGTTTATTTAACGCGGGTGTTTCTAGATAAAAGCTTTTCTTATTTCTTCTTGACTATACTAAACATTATATCTTCTTGACTATACTAAACATTGCAGGTAGTTGAACTGAATTAAAAAAAAATTAAAACACCACCAACAAATTGGTAAATTATCCTAGCTGGTTGTATACTTATTTAATTGTTATTTGTTTATTAAACAACAACTGACATGATTAAGAAAAAATATAATTCTAATAGTTAAACAAGAAGTTGTGTTTAATTAAAGACTGAAAAATTGAGAGCTAAAAATATGGGCGTGGATGTTCAAAAATGATGATGTTTTTAACTCTCCATGTTTAACTCTCCAACTTTTAACTCTCCGTTTAGACAGACTCCCTTAATATTAACCGAAATTCGCGCTTTGTCAGGCATGTTTCGTTTATAAACATTTGTTGAGAGAGGTTCAGCCATATATATCTCTGAAAATATAACAAACCCTTTGACGGAGTGTGGTAGAGTGTATATTTAAATATTTAAAAAACCCTATCGAACACATGCGTTAAAAGTCCTTCTTCGTTGTGCTCATTTAGTGGCGTCCTCTATATTTGGCAGCTCTTAATTTTCATATAAAGTTTAGGTGCTTACTAATTCGTTTCCATAGTTTTAACTGCGAGCAGGTTTTGTAGAATGCCGTGATATGCACCAGCTATATGTTGAGTAAATCAGTCATGCGTGAAATTGAAATGCGTTCTCTACCAAGTTCGAGAAAATCATTTGATTTACAATAGCTGCGCGCATAATAATAAAAGTGCCAATTAATGGGAATTTTGTGAAACGATTTAATAGATTTGTTGTGAGATGCATCTGGAAGTATTGAAGATATTGTCACCTTTTGCATCCAAATAAGGTATATATTCAACTAGAGTGATCTTTGAGTACTTATTTATAAAATACCATACCCAAGGTACGCTAGTGCTTCACGCTGAAGACTCTGCAAGAAAAGAAACTTAGTATTCTGTGATAAAAAAATATTATGTATGTATTATTTATATGTAATTATATAAATCATAAACGATAGAAAAATCTCTACAACGTATGAAGTGAAACAAGATCGAGACAATATTATGACAATATTATGAAGACTGGCAATAACAGTATTGGTAAAATTCATTTATATAGATCATAGCTACGTGATATATAATCCAACGTGTTTCATAGAAGATGGCTAATAACCTACAATCTACGGGAAATATTTTCACTTATATTTTATGCCCACGGGGGCGAGACTAGTCCAAATTCAAGGCCTTTTAAGTTGTTTTATGTAAATTAAAAAACTTTATGTTTTAGTCTCCTTATTTATGTTGGAGCAGTTTCGTCATTTTTTGAACTTTTTTTAGGTATTTTGGCATCTTGTTTCAAATTACTGTGAGGAGGATTGTAACTGTCAAGGTTTTGTTTTAGGGTTAAAAAGTCCGGGAAAGTTGTTATCAACAAAAGTAATTTTGTATATAATAGATTTTTAACTATATTATTAAGTTATCACCTAATGTCACATAATAATAGATGACTAGTAACTATCAACGAGTGAAGTGTCTCCCCCGTTTCATGATGAAAACTATTTAATGCTTGCCCTTGTAAATCTATTTTCCATTAATGTTGTCCTTCATTACAGAAGCTGCTAAGGGAAAACGTTTCCTGTCAATTTCGCCAGTGTGTCAATTACTAGCCACTATGTCAATTACTTTCCACTATATCAATTATTCCCCACTGTGCCAATTCCTCGCCACCAAGTCAATTACTCGCGACTATATCAGAAACATAACTTTTATATTACAAAGTAACTGTTGTAACGTTTTGTACACATTTAAATGAAGGATGGAGAGAAATGTTAAATAATTATTTTACAACATGTGTTGACCCTATAATGCCTGGATACACCTCCTGCCTATTGTAAATTTCCTAATAGTAACCCTTAAAATATTATGAAATATCAGGGGGACTTTAGTTTTCCTTTCATTTCCAATTAGTAACACCCCTGGAAAAAGCAAAGCAGCAAATAAATGAATATAGATCTGAATAATTACCGGGGACATCAGGTAATGTAAGGTTAAGAATCATCCATCACTTCATACGTCCACTAAGAGGGTGTATTTTATTTCATTTTATAATTTGCCCTATTAAGTACTCTCTATTTAGCCTTTTACCTCGCTAATAAGCGGGCTTTTCATGTTTCATACCGTATTTAAGTATTTAAGCGCATGCGCTTAATTTACGACGTTATTAAAGTAATTTAATTAAGTGCATTAAAACCTGAATAAGCAAGTCTAAATTATTTTTAAGGATGGGTGCAAACTCTGGACACTCACCCTCACAAAAAAAACACCCAAAATAACAACAACAGCAACAAACAAACAACAACAAAGCAAAACGGACCACATTTCGAACCATCAAAAGGAGTGGTCCCTGATACAAATTCTATAGTTATGTGATAGCATGCTATAAACACCCCCCATTTTATTATCACGTGATAACATTTTGCAAGTTGCATCTTCGGTTATATTGTGTGTAAACAAATGTTAGATCAAAGGTTCTTAGTAAGGCAACATTGAAGTCACATATCTCCTTCCTGGTTTCTCTTTAGCCACTCCTTAGCCTTCAACGAAAAAGAACGTATAAACGTAAAAAGCTTTCTTACATAGTTAATTATTTTTTCTTATTATCTCAGGATGTAATATATAATGTTTTCTTGTGTGATGCTTTATATTTTAGACAGGGGGCCAATTGGTGGTCTAAATGGGGGTCTACAGTTTGAACCCACCCTTCTTTTTAAATAGTTTAATAAACTGTAAGTATTTCACAGAAAATATTTTTTATTGTGGAAAATATTACAATCACAAATTAAACAAGTTCTGGTTAAAATGCAAGCAGTGATTACGGATTATTTGAAGCGAAATGATAGAGTCTAACATTTACAAATATTTAATAATGTTACTGTATACTATATACTATACATGTTGACTGCTTTTCGTATCCTGAAGATCAGTCGGTTATAGACGCATGCGGTTATATCCAAATATAAGCGCATGCTTGCCGTGTGCTTATAAGCGGGGGTAAAAGGGTGCAGCTATGTTGGTTGACTATGCATTATGTTCATCCGCATCATTTAATGTTTTGTTTACTTAATAGAACTAATGGCATGGATGCACGAGTCATACTGTTTCTAGTTACTCTTGGAAGTTATTCTTGCCAAAGTAAGTTCTCAGTTAACCGTTATGTTGTTTTATTAACTTGGATATAGATGATAGATTCCCTGCGGATCTGGGATGTAGTTTCAGAAGGTTTTTATTCCACTGGAACTGTTATAGAAAAATGAGAACAGATCACCAAGGAAATAATTTCCCTCCGAATATTACGGAAATGATAAAATTATACAAGGAAAGTGACTGTACTATTATAAATTCGATTAGAACATGTTTATTTTGTCATTCACCGCGGTAAAAGCACTACAACCCGAAAATGAAATTTTTACGATTTTAAATCCTTTTTGCATTTAGTTACTTTTTAAAATAAATGTCCAGAAAACGGGAATGAAATATTAAGGATGTGAAATAATAAGGGTGTTTGAAAGTTGCGTGAGAAACAACAGTAAAAGTACATATTTCACAGACCTGAGTATTTTGTGACATCATAAATTCGCCAAATGATCTTAACACTTATGGCATATGAAAACTTTTGTTAGATATTTATGACATTAATTTTGTAATCTCTCGTATATTGGTTTGGGATCTCACTATTCCGTCTATTCTGTCGTAATATCATAATATCGGAGTATGACATACGGTGACGTTAAATTTTCTTTTAGTCTTCCAGTACTTTATCGTAAATAATAAAGATCAAACTACAAAGGTGATAGACACAGTAAAGCTGCCAACATGTACACACTTGGATCAAAATGATAACGTTACTCTCCGTGGGGGGATCAAGTCAGGAAAATTTACCAAACATGGCGTTGTGCAAGATATGAAAACATGCATTGACGCTTGCTGCCAGGTATTGTCATCATTACTTCTGTATAATAGGCTGTTTTTCTTTAAAATGTACATAATGTGCTGTTTTGAAAAGATGACGTAATATTGGGCAATGATTTATGAAAAGGAGGACCATCTGTTTTTTACAAAATATACGATAGTTGTAGTTTAAGGGCCTTTTCGTGATGGTTTTTATTCTGTGATGTGTCGAGAGAATGGAGATGTGTTGATGAGAAACCTGATAGAATCTCACCTGTCTGTGTATTTTTATGGTAAACAAGAATTCCAATTTGTCAAAGCAAACGAGCGAGGCACCCCCATATCCAACAGTGTCATAGAATAATGTTGACTTTAGTACCAGAATACCTATGATCCGCGTGTCTCCAGTCATTAGCCAAAAGTAAACTAAAGTTTTTTTTGTAGGTACACGCTGTGTTTTTTTGTAGGTACACGCTGTGTTTTTTTGTAGGTGCACGCTGTGTTTTTTTGTGTGTCCACGCTGTGTTTTCGTTTTTTTACTTTGTTTGTTTTAGTCTTTTTTGGTCGCGCGCATTTCCTATTAAGGCCATTTACGGTGGCAATTGAGATTGAGACAACGATTTGTAGCCGAGTTTCTTGTATTGGTTAGTGATCGAGTTTCCTGCAGTGGATAGGTGGTGTTTGCAAAATATCTTGCTACCTGTGCCACTGTGCTCCCATACCCTCGTACAACCAGTGCTCCAGTTCTATTCGTTTACAATGCCATCCGTGCCCCGGTACCCGTACCGTTTCGTTTACAACATGCGTTTTTAATTTTACGATTTAAGTTTTTCTGTTTACTCATAATGTGAGATGCTCTAAAAAGATACGATTAACGGCTTGAACATTTTAAATCATTTTAGTCATAACACACCTGCCAATAATGTTAATTGCAATTGTTTATTGCTAGTCAAACCTTTTAATTCATATTGTATGTCCTTGCGAATTATAACATTAGACCATTAGAACATCTTAATTACAACAATTCCAGTCTTGAATATCTTTATAAAAATATTACAGAAAACTGGGGTGTTGAAGAAAAAATATATTATCTTTTGTGATTGCAAAGATAATAGAATATTAAAACAAATTTACAGGGAAAGTTATTGTGTACAGGGATATTGACAAAAAAAACCTTCACCATTTTAACGAGATATTTTATTATGTTTCCATTATTTTTATTGTTCATAGAGATCTTTAGAGTACAATTGAGTAATGTTATAGAAACAGTGTGTTTTTGGCCAAGGAAAAAGTGTTTTTATTTCCAGTTGGTATTGTGATAAAAACTGGACGAATGTGGTCTCCTGTTATTGTCAAAATTTATAGTCTCTTGAACGCTGTTGATGGGAATACGCATCGTACCAGCAATTAGTTGGTATGCACATATTCAGAATAATATTAATGGAGCAAAGTGTGTAAGCGGTCGTCGCACTGAACATTTAAAATATAAAATAGCGCGTTTTCGTTGTGACCGGTTTTTAAAGCAATATAAATTTATTCAAATTATAACATTCTGGTGCTAATAACATTTTCTATTTAAGCTAAAGGGCGCCGACAACATATTCTGTGTTAAAAGAATATCTGAAAAGAACCCCGATATGTTTAAAGATTGTAAAAACATTCATATTTGTTTCCGTTGCCATGGTTACCGGATTATTAACAGGTGGTAACATCAAAATGTTGCTCCCAGTATTAAAGAGCCCCCAAACAATCCCAGTAATAATAGGGTTAAGAAAAAAAACACTTTTGCTTCAACTAACTCAAAGCAGTTTGTTTTCCCCAATATTTCTCCTATTGAATTGGACAAAATGCATTCAGGGAATGGATAATTGCAGTTTTACTTCTAATAAAAGCATTGTTTTGAATTATCTATTTGCCTATAAAAACTATTTCTGCTACAATCCTGGACATTAATTATGGCACTTTTGGCGTTTTATGCTGATTCGTGTGTTAGCAAATTTCCCTTCTCGTGCCCATTGCACGAGAAGTGGGTTAGGTGTTGGTGGGAAACCGCGTGGGATCGCCCCTGTCACTGTTATTTATCGAAAAATATCTGAAATTGTCTTTATTTCATGATCAAAATATTTTATGACGTCACAAAGGCCTCAAATGGACCAATTAGGAGGATAGCGAGACCACTCGCCTTTTCCAACTGTGCTGCATAGCCACGGTTACTTCTCTACCAAAGTACCAAAGTCTTAAGTCATTAGTAAACTGGAAAAGTAAAATGGAAAAGTTTAATTCTTTCCGTAGTTAGATCTATGAACACTTTCGCAGCACTTGTAGAATTTGATTTTTTAATTTTTGGCGCTTTGTACCAATATATTATGTCCAGGATTAGTAGCTATAAACATTTTTTTCTCTTCTTTTTTAATGTCCGGATTTGCCTTAAGTTCTTATGGTGAAATCGTGTGGTGAAATTGTAAATGTTGAGGCTTTGAAACGTACCTTCGATTGTGAGTATCTTCGGCTTTTTTGCTCGATACTATACATGTGAGTAGAAATCCACATGAGTGATACTGATACTATACATGTGAGTAGAAATCCACATGAGTGATACTGTGGGTTTAGTTTTAGTTTTAGTTCGGTATTAATTGATATGGTGTTCAATTTCAAAGCGGATATTGATTTCTTTGCGACACATTTCTATTATATTCTGAGTTGGTGCTAGTTCCTCCCAAATGGAACCGAAGGGAAGAATAGGATTTAATCTGTTCTGCGATAGATGAGCAACGCACTTGAAAGTAACAAAAGAAGTAACGGAACCCAAAGTGGGAATAAACTCAATTGTATCCACTGTGAAATTGTTACTGTTGTAAATGCTGTAAAATAAAATAAAATTAAATCTTATAATCGGCGTGTATCGTTCGATAGCTTCTCACCCAATTGTAATTTTGATACTGAATTTCAGTGGCAGTTTCAATTCCGTTTTTTGGAAACTGTGTAAAATACAGCAAAAACAACAGTAGATTGTTATATATGGATTCTCAGTAGATATCTTAATAATGATTTTCAAACTTTATTGGTTCTAGAATTATTTAAATCTCAATCCTTGATCTCAATCATTAACAGAAAAACATTATTTCTCTCCATTTAAAGATGAAATATTTTACTCCTGGTGCGCATGCACGGTATTTTTCGACCTATCGACCATGATTTATCACACAATGGGATTAAAATTTATACGTGGCCATACACATATATATTTTACACAATATTTAATACATTATTGAATCGGAATTAAGTCTCGCAATAAATGGATTACAAAGTAATGTGACTATAGTCTGTCATATCCGTTGATTGTAAATTTCATCATGCACACGCGCGAAGATTTACGACAACTTTGAGATAAAATAAAGTGTCTCCAAAAGTGGATTCCAAAGAAACATGAGCATGTTTTAGTTACTGCTTCTTAAATATCCTTTATCACTTAGTACATATTAAGATTGCGTAGATTGTGTCGGAAAGTTTTTTAAGCAATATTTACGTTGACAATCGCTGACAATGAATGACATGGAAATGTTCTTACGATGAATCTATTAAATTACGACAATGAACTATATTAGTGCGCATGCGCCAGTGTTTCAAGTAACAATTGCGGTGACAATGGATTACAATAAAACATGAAGACGGTGTTTAACAAGCACTTTGAAATTTAATTTTAGCGCTTCGATCGATGGGAATAGTTTCGATATAGAACTACAGTCAACATCCGCTATATCGAACCCTTAAGAGACAGAAAGATTTGTTCGAAATAGTGAACGTTTGAGATAGCCGGTATAATTTTACAACGATTAACGAGCTAGGGACATAACCATTTGTTCAAAATAACGAAAGTTTGAAGTAAACAGCAGTAGATGTTGAGCGTAGTTTAATTAATTTATTGTAATATTTACCTTGAAATGTTTCTGTGAAATAATTTAGATTTGTTCAATTGGTTTCTACATTTTGATGTCCTCCAATTCTCATACAAATCAGTAGTAAAATCACCTGCAATGGTGTACATAATATATATTGGAATAACGCGCTACAATTACCAAATTAGTGTTCCACAATTTTTGCGAAATTGCCCAAGTTCTATTTCAGTTTAACAATGACTTAAGACTTTTGTACTGTAGTATCCGTGATCCTACAACACGGTTGCAGAGGGGAATGCTCTCGCTTGTCTCTGAATTTAGCTACTTTGGGGCGTTATAACTTCCTGAAGCGAACAGCTAATTGAAATAAGTAAACTTTTACGATGGTTTTCAAGAAAAGGCATTGGGATGCCCAATCCTACGAATTATATAACATCTCCTACCAATATCCTTGGTCAATGGACACTACGAATTACATAACATCTCCTACCTATATCCTTGTTCTTTGGACACTTAACTGGAATAAAGATTCGCGCGAGTGGGGCCTAAAATTGCAAATAGCTAACAACTAAAAACTAACAACTTGTATCTAGCAACTAGCAACTAGCAACCTGTAACTAGCAACTTGTAACTAGCAAATAGTATATTGATACTAGTAAAAGGTTCCAACTCCCCCAATTTCGTTTGCTTTTAAATTTTGATTCGCACATTACACATTTGGTCAGAGTAAAAGTACGTTTTATAGCAGTGTGTAAAAATGATACATGTTTTACTTATATTCTATAATGATTTAGTTTTATGACGCTTCTTTTTCTTTACTTCTCCTTGATTCATTATTTTTTTAATATCACTATAAAGCAAAACGTACTTATATGTCCATGAAGGGAGAAAAATATATTGATAACAAAGAAAATTGATGAAATGAAACTTGAATAAAATGATAATAATGAGATAATGCGCAGTGAGTGGCAGAAGGACCAGGTAGCACGTTGACATGGGTGGCACAGGTAACACGGTGGCATGGGATTTAATAAGCTCGGACATGTGCAGCATCTCCAGAGAGACTTATTGCCACCATCAAATTGTGAATATTATATTCCATGCGTTGAAGGAACTTTTGTTGTTTTTATAGGATGAAACTTGTAACGTTGCCTTTATGCCTGGGAATAGTTGTTATACTGTTAGCTGCTACTCTGAACCTTTATGCGAATCGATTCCAGCAACGCCATCGCACGCTTCGGATGGAGGAGTACAAATATCGCATATTATTCGGGGTGGAGGGAAAGGCGATGATGTTGACGAGTTTCGGAAGAAAAACGGTGTTAATAGAAACTCTTGTAAGTATATTTACATTACATATACACGAAGGGCACTTGATACCTGTTATAACCTGGTTACGTTACTGTGACTAACCTGTGTATTATTAGTATTTATTGATTGATTGATTTAGTGCCAAATGGAGATAAGTGTATCTTTAGTCGAGTTGCTTATAACCAGTCGATTAGAGGAGGAAAGCAGGCAGGTGAAATTATTGACTTGGGGAAGTATGTCGATATTCATGACTGTGCTGAAAAATGTTGTCAACACGAAAATTGTGAAGTTGCTCAAGTACAAGGTAACACGTGTTATGCAGTCGACTGCTTTACAAAAGATTTATGCACGAGTCAACTACTGAAGCCAACTGACGGAACAGAGGCTATGTTAGTTTATATGAACAAACGAAATGGAAAAAGGCAAAAACATAAAGGTGAGACTGTTGTATATTATTTCCTCGTTTATATATTACAAAAAAGAAACGAATGTATATATTAATGTGTATATGTACACATTTTTTTATTTTATAAGTTTATTCTACCTAGCATTAAAATGACGTGGTAATTCATCTCTATCATCGCACAAAGACATGTTCCATTGCATTTAAGACAAGAACAGACAAAAACGAGAAAACGAAAATGTAAACTGTAAACTATGGTATTAACTTTATACACACCATCCATATATAGACTCCGTCGAGACAATATTTTTCTGATTTGTATTGGCATGGCTATATGTTTCATTTGTTTTACTAGCACTCTGAGAAATCGTTATCAATTCATACATGTTTGTTGACTAAAGTAGTAGTGACAAATACTCCGTTTAATATGTGTCATGGACGTTTTACGTTTTGTGTACCCATATGAACAGTCTTGACAATGCCTACAAGGTCTGTGAATTTATAATTAATAAACAATTAAATAGATAAAAAAGAAAGACCACCCGACCACCTCTCCTCTACATTTCTCATAAAATATCTCATAAATGCATTATTACTACTTACCAGGTTTTATCTCCTGGTGAACTATCATATTTATTATAATATAATTATGTTTCATAACAGCATCCTGTAACGAATCATGCGGTAACGGTATATGTACAAATAATGGACAATGTATGTGTGATGTGGGATTTAAGGGAATCAAGTGTGATGAAGCTGAAGATATAGGTACTTAATATTATTTTATTGTTTAATTTAATTTATCGAATTATACCGTCTGAGTATTTCTTATCCCGCTGCAGTTACGAGATGTTGTTGGTAAGACAGAAAACTTCTTAGGCGATGGAGCATAGACCAAATCGCCATTTTGCCACTTGATAACAGAAATAATGACAGACATTCCGTTATGTAAAAACTAAAATTTACTTTAAAAAGATAACATATCTCTTGTACCCTTGACAGTATGTTGTTGTATACGCCTTCACATGTGTTACATCACAGAGGTTCAATTTTAATTATTTTTCTTTTTTGTTAACCGGACTTCAAATTCGAACTCCTCGTTGAAAATTTAATTCGAAGTCGAGATTTTAAAACGAGTCAAACGTCTTCCCACCTAGTTGAAGATATAATGGTTTGTACCAAAACGAGGCTATGTTTGGTCAACCAGAATTTAAGGAACGTTTCGCTATGAACAACAATGATCTCATATTTCAGATATAAAATGTTTTATTAACACATATTTTCAATTAGAATTTACATCTGAAGTACATTTTTAACAGCAGTGAAGGCAATTTTCGTCAATTCATGAAGAAGGCCTATTTGTTGATTTAAGTGACATTTTGTATATTTAAACAGGAAGTTGTGATCCTGATTGTGGTCCTCATGGATCCTGCCTAGCAAACGACAGTTGCTTGTGTGAGGAAGGGTGGCAAGGCTACAAATGTGACACGAGAGGTAACTATAAAATTATATATTTCGTCACAATGTAAGCGGCGAAGGAAGAAACACGACGTCGCTTTTCAGTTTGAATTGGGGAACTCTTTATCATGCGTTTTTAGATAACGGATTGACAAGAGATTGAATCCCTTACTTCATCCTTTTCTCGATGTCTAAAGCAAAATAACAAGAAATGAATTCTCAGAGATAATATTCATTAATAAGGAATTATTAAAATTAAAACAATAGTTTTTTTACACAAATAGAATCACGTGGTTATCTGTTTTAATAAACAATTATTTATAGTGCTGTTGTTTTCTGTTTTAGTCGTTTGTAAGCAACCATGTATACATGGGTATTGTATAAATAGTAAAACAAATAGCTGCAGATGTGATATTGGATGGACAGGCCCACAATGCAATTCAAGTACAGCAGGTTAGTCACAGTAACGTATCCTATCTGGTCCGAGTCTATAATAATAAGATGAGTTTATAAACAAAATTATCAATGTTTTCTTAAAACTTCTATAAACTCTCCAGAGTTACAACCAATATATATTGTGATGCTGCCAATGTGTGCTGCTTTCTAAGGTGGTGTTAAGAAAGTGCGTTCTTTCCCATGGCTCAATTTTATTCTTCCTCCCACGGAGTCCATTCGACTCTGTGTTCTGAATTATCTGTACTGACTTCCTTTTTATATTTACAAACCCCAGGTGTATTTATACAACTCTCACTCGTCAAGATTCTATAAGAATTATGTTAGTCACTTAAATGTTACGAGTGCTGCCAGAATATTTGCGTGACAAATATACTCACATCCATAAACATGTGGCAATTCCATTTTGTCAGTAGCGGTAGTAATTTCGTTGCGGGGAAGCATCAAAAAATAAATTGGAGAATCTTCCATTTCTTTTAAGTCAAATGATGTCGTAGAATTGGCTATTTTTTCTTTTCCTTTCTCTTGGGCTAATCATAACTTATATAGAGACTGTTATGTCAACAAATGCTGTCCAAGTATACAAGTCCAAGTAGTACAATATAATTATCCATTCGTTTACGCTACGCACGAATGAAAGACGATGACGTAACATAGCATTAATTATCCACCTAATCTACTTATTTCCACCAAGGAGGTCTCCACCATTCTCACATCCGTACTTAGCCTTACAGCAAGAAAAACTGCCCATTGTTATCGCTGCAACAATTTAGAAATATGCCAATCGTCTTGCTTCATTTGTTTTATAATTTTATGATTGTGGATTAAATATTATATATTATTACCCGCTCAATTCGAACGCAATGCATAACGTTTTATAACGATTTTATAAGAATTTTACTCTTCCCCTCAAGTGTTTTCGATTTATATTGTCTGACCGGGTAATAAAACCTATATTAACTGTTAAGTTCGGACAATATGGAAAATATTTACCCTCAGTTTGTACAGTACCCTCCCAATCTCGGACACGTCTCTAACTTAAGGTTAAATGTTTTTTTCGTATTTTCCTCCTTAACAGTTAATATAGGTTCAGTATTTATATTTTAGATAAACTTGTCCTGGCATCTGCCGGTGAAGAAGTGCTGTTTACAGAAACAGAAATGGAACCGGAATTAGATATTAAGGTATATGTTCTTAGTGCTCCTTATTATTCCGTTTATTGAATTTCAAATTAACTGAGCGGATACAGACTACTACATTGACTGCGACTCAGTTGTTACCTTGACGACTGACTAACATAAGAGAGATAGGTAATCAATTTTATGGATATCTTCAATAAGTTAATTTATGGTAGAATCAAGTATGGACAACAAATGCTGTTGTATGTTTTTCCCATTCAATCGATGATTTAATACAATCACCAATATCTAACAAATTTATATCATCCACCCAGCTATGCAGATGGGAAAAGAAAAAGAAAATGACACGTTGGATTATTTCAGTCCCTACTGCTAATAGCGCAAGAACACACGAAGTACATAAATATCACTAAATCTATAATTTAAACGTAAATAAAATGATACATACTTAGTGTTACACATTGTGGCCACTATGTAGTTTCTTTATAAGTACTGTTAGTAAGTAAGTAACAGGGTTTTTTGACGTCATTGGGGCATATCCACAGCATATAAGTGGTTCTTCACCCCCACCGACATCGCTAACTGGAGTTAGCTTACTGCTAGAGATACGTGTAGCGTTGCTCTAACTTTCCTTGCCGTGGTCAATGTGCGATCAGTCGATGGCTCCTAATGGGCTGATAACGTTGCATTTAAAGCGTATCGGAGTGGAGTATCGATTGCGGTGTTCTCTGGCCGGGAATAGAACCGCGACCGCACCGGTGAAAACTGAAAGTATATACCACTACACCACCGTCGCATTAATTATACTTAATTATCGCATTAATTATACTTAATTATCGCATTAATTATACTTAATTATATACATGTTATTTTACAGATGCATGAATCCCCAAATGTTCGCGAATCAGAATCGATCTCCGCCTTGGTTGTTGCGATATGTTGTGGAGTGGCAGCAGCAGTTCTAGGAGCAGCAGCGGTTGTATTTATAGGACGACAAATACTGGGGAGGAAATCTATATCAAATTATGAGTATCTAAACCATCCACATGATAAGCATGAACACATTAGAGGACACAGACACCATCCATAATATACAATGTGACCTTAATTTAAATCCCTGATAAAGTGTATACGTTTTCGTATAATATAAGTACCAGTACATAGCTCTCCATGATGCCCTCCATGAAACAATGCATAACAATGTTAGACATTGTTATTATTATGCGAAAACAAAGTTTTATATACTTTTACAAACTTTTTTTCCTTTTTGCTTCCAGTAACTTACCCCCTGTAAAAAGAAAAATAGCAAGGAAATTAGTATAGATTTTAGTCATTTCTGGGGACAATTTGGAGAGAAGGATTCATCAGAAATACTCCATAATTGTTGTATATAAAAACGGAATAAATAACGATGTAACGTTAGAGTTCACCATTGAAAATATTTGTGTATATGATTTTATCTCTGGGATATCTGTAAACATCAATAGAACGCATACATCCGTACTAGCGTTATATTTTCTGGACATAAGAGGGACATAGACGTGTTTCAGCGTAACGTAAGAGTGAAGATCAAAATATAATTTAATGTAAATAGAAAGATACATATATTTTGTTATAAAATAAAATGTTGTAATTATATACACAGTTGTTGAATAAATACAAACATCTGCTGTTTTTCCTTAGATTCTGAATTTTATTTATTTGAGTAAAGAATATCATCTAAGCTTAACCCCCACCTCTATAGTTTTGTTCTCGTAACTTTTTTAGCCTTCCTGTGCATCTTCTAAATTTTGTAACTTTTAGTTTTTATCTATTACCTACATTTCCTGAACATTTAAGTAAAAAATCATTAATATTTTGCTATAATTGAAGGTCACCTGACAAAAATGTTCTCATTTTAATGTTATAAGGTGTAAACAAAGATATTGACATTAAAAATTACTTTTTTAGGTATGATATATATACACATGCTATATGGGGAAAAAAGTGACGTCAGCAAAAACTATAAGTGAAAATTAATCTACTTGATATGGTCTTTACTCACACGTAGTTTGAAGTCGCATGCATAATTAGGGGGCGGGGGCGATTAAGACCCTCCCATCCCAAACAATTTCCTGAAAGCCCATTACAATTAGGGTTAACATTTTGTCCCGCTTTCTGTCATTAACATATTTTAAACGTGCAAACTCGGATTGCCTGTCCGACTCGATACCAATGTTCTACAGCTCCTGTTTTCTTCATGGAAATATATACATCATGCATATATATATTTAAAACAAATCTGTCAGATTTTTTGTTTAGATAGATCCTTTTTCCCCAAGGAACAATTAATAAAATTTATAAACATATCTAAACATATTTAGGTGCGACTGACAAAGCGTTTTTGTATAATTTTTTAATATTCTCTTCTTCGTACAGACTATAGTAGCGACATTATGTTCTGATCAAATTTAATATCCGAGGCGTGCGAAGCGCTTTCTTTCTTTTTTCGCTCGAGAAGAATTCGGGTAAGATTAGAGCGTCGTTTGCTAATCTTTTCTTCATTTTATTCTACTCGATATTGCCATGTATCAGCTTTGGACTATCAAAACCGGAATTCTTTGATTCAACGAGAGTAGATTTGGCAAGAGAACACTCTTGATAAACTGTTAACAAGGATTTTGAAATAAATGAGCAGCTCAGAAAATGCACAAACACATAAAACATGCTGGGCAATCAAGCGTATATTCTTAGGAACATGAGTTATACCGAAGTTATGTTAAAGGTTGCAGTCGCAGTGTACAGATAAAAAAAATGAAATGCATACAATACATATATTTCTAGCATCGTCAGTCGTAATGGTACATCTGATCGCAATCCATGCCGGTACGTAATTGGTACACTTAGAACGTAAACACTTTGAGAGATATATCGATCTATCTGGTTGGTGTACATTTATAAGTTGTCGAATGATGAAGGTTTGAACCCTCCTCTCCTTAGAACATGAATTACACTTTTACAGTGTCTTATTAATCCTTTAATGCATAGTGTCCCCCGGAAAAGAAAACCATCATTGCTAATTTCTTTGCTATTTTGCTTTGGTCAGGGGGATAATTATTGAAAATATAACGTAAAATAAATTTGATAAAAGCTGATCAGATCCCCTGGTTTCTCATAAAATTATAAAGATTTCTAATGCAACGTTTAATTTAACCAGAAGGTGTGATTATGCATTAAAGGGTTAAGCGTCCAGAACTAGCTACACTACATACAGTCATAACTTCAATATCGGGACCATAATATTGCATTAAACACAGAAGAGTCTGACCTTCATAACTACATAAAATAAATGTTTATATTGAGTAATGTATATTTGCTTTTTATTAGGATCGTGGTATGTAGCATCCAGTGGTACTAACAGCAAGAAATGTGGTGATATAGATCATCCTTGCAAAAGTTTATTTTATGCTATAAATAGCAGTTCAAATGGAGATAACATCTTTATCGTGGCAAACAAGACTCACGAGGATTTCACAATTTGTGAGAACGAAACTTCCATTATGTTAGATAAATCTGTTTCCATATCAGGGTTGAATCGTGTACCAATGTTGTCCTGTGATACATTAACATTTGCTTTCACTGTTCGTAGTGAAACGAGAAAGCCTATTAATGTTACCTTCACAGATGTTGCATTTACAAACATTGAGAGGAGGATACAATCCAACAAAACATGCAAACCATCTTCATATGGAATCTTTTACATCAAGCATGGACATATCTTCTTACAAAATTGCTTCTTTGAAAATGTTTGCACTGCTCTGTTCTTAAATTATACAAGCGATATACTGTATACAGCAAAAGTGGAATCTTCAGAATTCTCTTCTGTTTTCCATCTAATATATTCAGATAACCTAGCAGCATCCAATATATCTATCATTTCAACGAAAATTACTGGAAATGCACATAACAAAAAGAAAGGAGCATCGCACGCGATATCTTTAACCGCCAGGAAGATGTTATATTTAAATGTAAAAGAGAGTTCTATTCAACATACTGATGAAGGAATATCATTAAACATTCATTCGGGAATTCATTTTGTTAGTATCGACTCTACAATATTCTCTAAAAATGCTGGTCAGAATATTATAATGACTTTTCATAAAGCCGCATATGTTAATCACTCGTATGTCACAATATCAAGGAGTGAGTTCATAGAAAACAGTGGAATATTTGCATCAGCAATCCATTTAGTCGCTACAGATAAAGAATCTTCAAAAGCAGTAGTTCATGTTAATGATTGTATGTTCTATCATAATCAAGCGGATACATTCTTTGGTACAATTTATGCAGATGGTGTTCAATTAATGATCGATAAGTCATTATTCGCAAATAATATAGCAGGAGAAGTACATGGATCCATACAAGGGTTTGGTGGGGCAATATATATTGAAGGTGAAACCATTGTATCTGTCACAAATTCTACCTTTTTAAATAACACATGTTCAGGTTTTGGTGGTACAATATTTTCGAGGGGAAGATTCTCTTGCATAAACTGCTCGTTTACAGGACCAAGTAGTGACGGCATCCGACCATTGCTTGGTGATATTTTATATGCAACAGCTGGTTTGGTTTTAATTAATACAACATGGACTTCAACAGTAATGAGTGGAAGTCCAAAAGCTTTAATATGGCATCCTGGAAGTCCAACAGTTGAAAGTTGGGGGATTAAAGTTGCGGGATATTTTAAAGCTACGTGCCCAGTGGGACACAACATAACCCAATCGGGAATAGAACGGAAAGACAATCTACTGACAAGCAGAATTTCAATGACATGCAAACCATGTTCCCGAAACGAATACAGCTTGACATCGGGGTCTCTTTTTGTCAGTCAGCGTGACGGAATTGTTTATAAATCTAAAAGAATAATAGCTCCTTGCCATCATTGCAGATACGGTGCTGCGTGTAAGCAAGGTTCAATTAGACCGCAAGCTAATTACTATGGCTTTAAAACAGTAGATCGTCCAGATGAAGTGCGATTTATATCATGTCCCATTGGATATTGCTGTCAAGGAAATAGCTGTAAAAAATACAATTCTTGTCATAAGAACAGGACAGGCTTATTCTGTGGGCGATGTAAAAACAACTCTAGTGAAAATCTCATCAACTCGAATTGTATCAATCCACAAGAATGCAGCGATTATTGGTTTTGGTTTATCTACTTGCCGTGTGGTGTAATATACATACTTTGTTTTATGTACCTTGACAAAATCAGTACATTTGTTAAACAACAACTGATTTGGTGGGAGAAGCAAATACATCAGCGGCATGATTTGCAAGATTATGAAGTAGTAGGTCGTGAGGAAAGCAATATACGTGGGAAAGATATAAGATTGAGAGGTAAGAGGAATATTGACAGTAGTAACCAGGAAACATCTGAAGACAAGGTGATAAATGAGGAAATAACTGGTGAAGATAACCTTAATATTGAAAATGAACAAGATATTCATTTACAATCTGTTGCCGAGAAGGGAGAAAATGAAGACATATTTAAGCGGCCAGGACGGAAAGAGAGAGGAGCCGATATATTTACAGATCTGGTGACCATTTCATTTTACTTTTATCAAATGTTTCTTCTTATCCGTATGCGTGAAAGTATAGTTTTAGAATATATCATGACGTGCCTCAGATCTCTATACAGTAGTATGTTCACACTGTCCATTGAAGGAAATGCTTCATTTGCTGTATGTCCCATACCTGGTTTAACAGCCGTAACAAAATTGTTATTTGTGAAATCATTTGCTTGTTATGTACTTGCTTTATTATTGTTATTTCACTCCCTAGTTTATCTAATACAATACATGTTACTTCAAGACCTTAGGAGAAAGCAAATATTGATTGAGTTTAGTATCCGATTGAAAGTTGCTACAATACAGATTCTTTTGATAGCGTATGCTACGCTAACAACAACAGTTTTAAAGTTAGTTAGTTGTATTCCAATGCACCGGAAATTTATTTTGTTTATTGATGGGACCATAGAATGTTACACCTGGTGGCAAATTGTTATATTCATGTTTGCAGTTGGATGGATGATCCCGTTTCCAATTGTTCTGGTTTGTAGTTTGATACATTTGAAAAGAGAATTAATTACATATCACCAGTTCGTTTCAGCATGGATCTTTCCACTTGCTTATCTTATTTGGTACGTTTTTGTGTTTGTAATATTTAAGTCCCAAAACACTACATCGTCAAAACGAACGCCGCTGAATGACACGGACAGCACCAGTGTTGACAGCGAAGAACGTTTATCGATAAATGAGATCTTGTTTCGCCTTGAATGTCCATTTAGAGGAGATAAACACCAAACAAAAAATCATCATACATCCATGGGTACTTCAAAAGATTCAGAAGAAGATGATATTCCAGAACCTGTGTTGTGGCAAGGTGTGATGATTATTCGAAGGTTGATATTGATTCTTGTGTTTACATTCATTAATACGCCTGTGTCTAGATTATACTGTGCATTATTTCTATGCACTCTTTACCTTGTTCATCATTTATACTTCAAACCATATTTAATTGCCGCTTCAAATATGATGGAGACAGTATCATCCGTCACGCTAATATTATTCTGCAGTATGAACCTGTTCTTTGCTTATAGTTATGTTAGCGACTTACCTCCTGAAGCTGCTGATGAGAACCTAAGCATAGCTTTCCGATGGTTTGAAGCTATCGTTTTAGTTCTTGTTCCATCACTTGTAGCAATTGCTTTGTGTGGTTTGGCATTGACAAGACTTATTGTATTGCTTATCACTATGACTGACATCTTGTGCAAACGTTGCTGTAGCTGTGTCAAAGAGAACTTCTCTAAAACTGATGTATAAATAAATTATTAATATTTATGTTTTTTATTATTAATATTATTTAAGACCTTACTTTTCCCCTTAAATGTTAACCTGTGTAGGTATTGAAGCTTTGATCCTTGGTTTATAACACAGTATACCAAATTAAAAGAAAGAAATTTGGCGTTTGGCGTGGTCTGGCATGAAGGTTTTTAATTTTTTTAAATTGAAAATGTACGGTGTTAATTGTCTTCTTTTAAATATAATAAAACCTTTTTTAGCTAACAGAATGCAAAGGGTAAATTTGATTTTATTCGAATAGCTTTTTGTGAAACACGTAAATAACGTCGTATGAAGAAGATTTTCAAGTGGAAAGTGATTTTGATCTACTAGCAAGGTAAGCGAAATCTAATCGTAACAAGAAGACGCTCAGCTTAAAAACTGGAAGAAAAATGCACATCACAACTGGATCACAGATTAAACATTTTGCCGAAATTAAGTTTTGTGGCCTACCTATAAGGTTAATAATGACTTTTAAATTGTTGGTGATTGTGCTAAAAACCTATTTGTATTTTTATTCCATATTAAAAGGAAATAAACAAGAAAATGATAACGAATTATAAGTATATTATAACGAATCATAGAAATAGTATAAATGAAATTATAGACATATTATAGACATAATATAAGAATATTATAAGCGATATTACACCCGCGTAAGGAGCCCTTTAGAATACTCACATAATCAGTCATTCACAATTCTGGTCCAAATATTGTATATGTATATTAACCTTTATTCAAAAATAGACACAGTTATAGTTTTAGAAAATATAATAATTTCAGATTGATGTTTCCAAAATATTTGCATAGCAGACCGACACAGGATGCGTTATCACATCATAGTAGTATATTTCTAAAGGATGGTGAATCATGCGTGCTATTTGTGATTTTGGAGATATTTTAATAATTCAGGATCCCTTAAGAAAGTAATTTAAATTCTTGTCAAGGGATAGAGAAATAAGTAAGTGGGACGAGTTTTAACGACTGTTGCTGTCGTGCCTTACTTTACTTGATATTTTATTCGAATCCATGGACACTTACTGGTAAATATTTATATACCCAATTATGCAAACATAACATATAACTATAAAACATGAACAATACGAACGAAAAAATAGACTTTGCTAAGCAAACGAACAAAGACAATGGTCCCTGCAAGGCACAAAGATATATCGCCAGGGAATATTGTCCACGAAGACTATCCACATGCACAAAGGTAAAAAACGCTATAAACATAACGGTACATAATCCACTGTGCAACCTTGTAATTTGTTTTTTCAATAGAAAAAGAAGTGTATATTATCAATAGAATAAATGTCTTACAGATGCTTCAATATTTGCAGATCCGATTTACTTCTCACCCTCTGGCTGTTATCTTTGTTAGAGAACGTATTGGAATATGGCACCCTCTCCTAATTTTATTGTACAAGACATTACACTTAGTAGCTGGTAGTGACGTAATGTAGAGCATTTAGTCGCTTTTGTTATTACTAAACAAGCATTGTATTGAACTGGAAATGAATTATTTCAGGAATTATCATATCTCCGTAACCCAAGTGCGGCCGAATAAAGGATTTATAAATATTACAAGAGTTTGCCTCTGCGCATAATACGTCGCATTAGCACAATACTTTTATGAGTTTTTCCTTTAAATGCAGATAAAATTTGAGGTTTGTATCTAAAACGTTTCCCAAATGTTTATGTCATTTCTTAGAAACAACTGGACTATTATTAAACGCTAACGAGGGATGTTGGACAAGGTTAATAATTTGTAAGATAATATAACTTCTGCTTGTTTTGATGCATCTGGATTAAAATATATTTTCCACTTAAATGACCAATCATCTACCAACTCACGCTCACTACCTCTTTGTTTACTAGATAAAAAAAAACTTTATATAGGTATTAGAAGATTACGTGATATTCAATGCCGCAAGATATAAGCTTGTAAAGAAGCTCTTCGTGCCAAACCCTATCCAACACTTTGATTTTTCCAGAAAAACTAATCTCCCTATTAGAGAGCTGATCAAAACTAGCAAATATTCGATGAGTGAGAGCAAGCAACCGTGATATGCCCTTTACGAAAACATGATTGACAGGAGGATAAAATATGATTTGAATCGAGATAGGAGTAGATTGCATCATAAACACAATTCTCAAAATATTTTTCCACAGATAGGACGTAGAAAAATAAGCCTATAGTTTTTTAATAACTTTTTCATTTCTTTTTTATGAACAGGAACTACATTAGCCCTTTTCCATTGAGCTGGGCGTGGTTCCATAGAATTCTCAAAAAAATTAAATTATGTAGGAAAATATATTGATTCACCACATAATTTTAACGGATGTATAGAGACACCATAGCTTTATTAAAGGAGAAGTTCGGTCAAAAATGAAACTTTTCAGGATTAAGAGCTTGCGAAATGGGGAACACCACTTTTTAAATTTTTGAAAAAGCTCTTTACTTTCCTGAGATATTCAAATGTTAAAGTTAGCACATTTTCTGCTCTTAGCAACAATTCTAAGCATAATTTTTTAGGGAGAATGGCACTAAAGTTAGCTATGATGTCATTTGAGGTGAAGAAAAACTGCTGACAAAATTTCTTTTTTTATAACTTTGCAAGTTATGAAACTTTATACACTGGTGGAGATTATCAAGAGGAGTAGTTATTGCAAATGTGAAGTTCATTGTGACGTCACAATACTAGTGCCAGACCTCCTCGGATTGTGCTGACAAATAATTCTTTGTTTAATAAGTTATAAACCAAATGGCCGATATTCACCAAAACTTAGAGGATTCCTCATTTTTGAAGCTCTTTAATCTTGGAAAGTTTCATTTTTGACCGAACTTCCCTTTAATGTTTAATGAATTAATAATAACTATACATGCGTTGCACTTGAATACGCCTTGAATACGCCTGCTAGATTGATGATTCACTGGAATACGCCTGCTAGATTGATGATTCGTGAAAAGGCAAACATCGATCCCTGCTTTGCACGAGCAATAAGTAAAATCGCACTATAATATAAACTTATAGGAAATTTCCGCGAAGGCACTCAAACAAATTACTTTATCTGTGAAATATTACGAATAATTTTCCCTGGCATAATCAGGGTATAAATAAAATAAGTAAAACGCAAATTCTTCACATGGACGTTGCCGTTTTTATCAGATACATAGAATTTCGTTTTCATTAAAGCTACAGTGTCTATTCTGATATAAATCTTGATATACAAAATGAGGAAGCAACATTCGTTAAATAAGGAGGCTTTATCACAAACATCAATAACAAACACCTCATTATGCCAAATAGATGGAATGATATGGACTATACCTTATTTAAGAATTATATAGTACAGAACAATGCATACAACCTGGTTATGTAGTCCAGAACAATGCATACAACCTGGTTATATAGGACAGAACAATGCATACAACCTGGTTATATAGTACAGAACAATGCATACAACCTGGTTATATTAAACTTCCAATTTGGAAACCTTTATAATTCTATGAGGAACCAGGGAAGTGGTCTTACCAGCTTTTTCCAAACTTAGTTTACATATATTTCCAAACACTAACCCCTGGAAAATAGCAAAATAGCAAATAGACCTACCTTCGTGCCAAGTTTTAAGGTCATAGTACTAGTAGAAGCTGAGTATGATTTTTTTGGTGAAAATATGTGATGTTTTTACTGCAAAATTGTGGCTGGGGATTTGGGAGCGCTATAATTTTTTGCATTTCGTATAAAACTGTTCAAAATATGTATTTTTTACCTTTAAATTTTCTTTTGGATATAGCACTTGCTGTTGTATCTTTATTGCTGTTGTTATTTTTTTGATCTGTAAATTATTGGAGGGAGGGGGACGTTTTACGAAAGATAAACTGTATTGATTGAATAAAAAACTTGGGCGGATCTAGAGAAAATTTATCCTTAGTGAAAGATTTGGCCGTAGACCAAATAAAATTAGCTGGGGTTCGGGGAAGGGGCGCTGTGAGCTTCAATTTACTTTTTCAACATTTTTAATAAGGGAATAAAAATGTTAAGAAGTATATTGAGATTGTGACAATTTCAAGTTCACGGTGAGGAAAAAATTTAGGTGTTGAATAAGGTAAAAATTGAAACGTGCCAGGTAAAGCCTAAGGAAAAATTTAGCTGTGAAACAAGGCAAAAATTGAAAGATTTTCTTGGGTCCCACTGGAAATAAAAACATGTTTTCTATGACTACATAATTCACAAATGGATAAAAAAATGTTCTTCTGAATAAAATTACAGTTGCTTCAAACTTTATGCCAGAGTAAAGAAAATAACATCCCTGTTCATAACATAAATGAGATTTCAATGCAGTAGTTTTAACACAAGAAAAATAAATAAATGTATAAATAATGTATAGTTTCCAGTTTAACAATTTGTATTTTCTATCATAAAATTATGGAACAGAAAAAAGTAGGAACCAATAAAATTACTTGGTTGTCTTTACGCTATGCGTACCAGTAGTAGATATTCCTCAAATCAGCATTGATCTTAACTGCGTTGCAGCAGGTATAATTATAGTTAAAAACTTCTGAAATCTCTAAAAACAAAACACAAAAATAAAAATAAAATTTGGCAAGACTGCTTCTCCCAATATCAGAGCTCATCAGGATGCTTAGGATATTGGATGCTAGCATCGAAACTATATAAGCGCACACTGTCCAGATATGGACAGCCAGGCATTTTTTTAATAAGCGCACTACTACTAGAAGTAAACTAGATTTAAGAAGTATAAAAACACAAACCATTTCCAAACTCAACATGAAGACTTGACAACAGTTGTTAAAAAAACAGTGTTCGTATTCTTCACAGAACATACAAACACCCGATTACATTTTAATATTTTACCAGATTAGCTCTTGATCTATGGTTGACATTCTGTTTAGCGGGTAGTGCCATGATAAAAAACACAGGGGTATCTTATGGGCTACATCCGCTTACTTTGTGGAGGCTGTTAAGAAGGGCATCCTCCACGTTTTATGTCTAGTCATGTCTTGACATGTTCCCAATTGTGGGAAAGCCACACTGTCTTACTACCCATGCTAGCATGGAAGTGGACGTTAAATCTAAAACAACAACAACAACTCAAAACCCATCATATCTTACTGAAAAGGGGACTAACAGGGCCTAAAACCATATAAATCATTTTCTGCAACTTTATCACCTATCCTAAATCTTTGGATACTAAAATTTACAAGACGACTTCCCTAGGTTGCATAGCACAAATAAGAGCATTTCAATCAGGTAGTGACTTAAAAATCGTAGATAGGTATAATCATAAATATACTATATAGCTAGCTAAGATGCAGCGACCCGTGAGCTCCCTATTAGCTAGCAACTAGCAATCTATATTTATTAATAGTCAATGCGTTGAAAAAAGTAAGGAAACTTGTTTAAACATATAATCTGTTCCATCTCAAACAGGTATATAACGTGTAGCTAGCTAGTTAGCTTCATAAGTATAATATATTTCCATGCATGAGAGCTCTGTTCCTTCAGTTGAAAACTCTAAATATGTTTTTACTTATGTTACAATGTCATCAATTTTATAAAGAATGGTTATTGACTTATTTATCTTTGATTAAGTTTCTATAAATTCCAAGTATATTCTCTATAAATTTTTTCAAACAAATGGAATTAAACTGACTTGATTAAATAACACAAAGTTCTTACCTGAGAGTAGTTGGCCTCTCGCAAGTTCACATGCTCAGAAAGATGTAATATTTTGATGCACCAAAGTTTCTTTAACTTGCAATGTGTAGCTAGCTGGCTACTTAAAGGCAATGAAAGTTATGAGCAGCAGAACATAATGACAGAGATTATGTAAACTTTTCCTTATCTTCATTTTTACTTTCTAACGCACAAAGTTAGTTAGTTAGTTTGGACGATCTCCCGATCGAGCATGTCTGACGATATCTTTCCACTGGTCTCTGTCCATCATCACATTTCTGATGTCTTGCACGTCTTCCAGGCCAGTATCTCTTCTGATGACATCTATGAAGTCTGTCTGTTTCCTGCCTCGCCTAGCTCTTCCATGTAGAGGCTGCCAGAGCACTAACTGAGAGGCAATTTCCTCATAGTGTTTTACGCAGTGGCCAGCTAGTCTCAGGCGATGCATGGCAATTTCGGCACTCACTGGAGGTAGGTCACCATTACAGCTCCTCAATTGTCATATGTTGCTTCCAGGAAACATTGAGTGCCATCCGTAACATTCTGGTATAGACACCATCTAAGCTTTTTACTAGTTATTTTGTAAGTGTCCATGTATTGCAATTGTAAAGCAGAACAGACTCTACTGTAGCCAGAAACAGGCGCACTTTGAAACTTCGCTTCAAGGAGGATTACCATATCTCGTTTAGCCTATGGCATGCTGACCAAGCTAATGCTTTTCTAACACTGATGTCATGCTCAGAGCTTTGCATGCATCCTCCAAGATATTTGAAGTTGTTAACTTGCTTAATAGGATATTCGTCGATTGTCGTGACATCATTGTCATTATCCTGATTGAATGCCATCTGCTCTGTTTTCTTTGCATTGACATGCAGGCCCACTTTGACAGCTTCCGTTTCGACATGATGAAGACGTTCTTTAGCTTGAGTAATTTCATCTGCTAAGAGGGCTATGTCATCGGCAAACCACAAGTCTGTTACATTTACTGATTGGACTCGACGACTTCGTCTAGGGTGTAGAGAAAATCCTAATTCCGATGCTTTTTCTCCAATTGCCTTTCTCATCACATAATCTAGCACAATGGCGAATAAATAAGGGGCGAGAGTGTCGCCTTGCAGAGCCCCAGCAACAATGTTGAAATAGTCAGTTTTTCCATCTGGTGACAGAACCTTGGCTTTTGTGTCCTCATACAATGTTGAGATAGCTTCCACACGCTGCTCTGGTATTCCACAAGCCCTCAGTATCTTCATCATTTTGCCTCTGTGTAAACTATCAAAAGCTTTACTAAAATCAACGAATAAAAGCACAGCTTTAAGATTGTTCGTCTTCACTCCTTCAATTATTCGCCGCAATGCGAGTATGTGCGCATTAGTTGAACGTTTTGGCCTAAAGCCATTTTGGTTTGGTCTGAGATGAATGTCAAGTTAACGCACAAACAGCACGATCAAACCTACCTGACGTCATGCATGATATCGAAAATAAATATCCGCATTGGAAAAAGCCAAAATTAACTGGAAGAAAAACCCCTCCGGATTTCCCTTTGACCACTTTAACAAACTTTGACGTACTTGGCATAAGGCACGGGATCGACTGCTTTTATCTCTTTAATTTGAACGGAGTGCCGCATCAAAAAATTTCATCGGTGTCGACAATATGGTAAAAACTAATTAAGAAAGCATAGAAGACTGGAATCTACCATGAGAACCCTGTTAGAAGTCAAGGGTTTACGTAGTTCTCAAGACTTCTTGACATGGTTGTACTTTATATAAATATATACTTCCATTGTCGTACCCGGCAATTTCGCTCTTCGTCTGAAACGTTGAAATCGTTTTATAGAAAATATCGTTCCATTACCGTACCCGGTGAATTTGAAGAAAATTGTTATCTCCACCGCCGGAGACATTATAAAGGCCAGTTCAAAAGCAATATTAATAGGAGATAAAGCGAGCTCCACAATTGTTATAAAATCTCAGAAGTATAAGGAATCGTGTAAGATGAAAGGACATGCGAAAAAGCGTAGGTTTCACTTTATTTTTCTACTTAGTCATGCGACTCGCTTGACATACTTTAAATCCGCCCATGCATGGAAAAAGTATACTTGACATAAAAAATAGGGCACCGATTTTGAGAGGGCAGGGGTTCCGAAGCCCGACTCACATCTGACTGCGCGCCTGACTATACGACCTTTGTTATATAAACTTCACCATCCACATGGTCAGATGTTAATGGCAATGCTTCTAGTTGGCCTTAGCCATCTACTATGAATCCTTTTTGTTTATATAAAGTAATTCTCTTAAAAGAGATTAACATTTCCTACTTTACTTCCCTATGTTTCTGCGTTGCGCCTTTTGATTTTTGACAATCTTCATGATAATAAAGTTACTGTACTTCTACTAAGTAGTAATTATCATACTCCTCTTCTACCTGATAGAGATAACTTGTACGATCAAGCAACTAATAACAAAACTTTGTATTATGCTATTAAATTTATAATCCTATCTAACGGTTTGATACTCCTTTGGTGTCCTTTGATGTATTCACCTGTTTCTAATAACATTTTCTTTAAAGTGGTGTTGATTGTTAACAGTTGATATACGTTGGCAGTGGTTCCTGATTATATCACAGTACCTTGCAGGAACCATTAACTTAGATGTCTTTATTGTGTTGTCTGTTTTGTGTTCATTCTTTGCTGTAGTTTGCTTTAATGTAACTTTGTATTCATAAATATACAAAACTAAGTAAAAGATAGTCATATATAGTCATTTATAGAAACTCGTCAAATAGAATTTTATTACATAGGATATAATGCTTTTGTTGGAGGTTGAGTTGACAATGTCATCCTCATATATAGTAGTAAGTTAAGAAAAAAGTATGACAGGACAGGAACTTTGATTGAGACTATTAAATAATGAAACCGATTTGCGTTATAATTCGAGCAGTGCAAAGGAAAGGTCCAACTGTATCAATTTCACAATTAGAGTAGTAACAAAACGGATTTACTGTATCATTTGAATTTATGTAAACGTAGGTGACTGAAACCAAGTCTTAGTCGTGTTAATAATCTTAGACCATGTGGATGATGAACATCGAACAATATGGAAAAAAATGATGACTGTTGGTAACTGATGGGTAACCAACCAGGTTGGTTGGATTTGTTGGATTGTTGGATATCTGTTGGTTCTGGTAGGAACTAGAAGATGAGTGTAGCATTACGGCCATGCTCCTTCTCAGATCTAAATCACATCTTCTCTAATCAATGTATCTCCTTCTCAGATCTAATTATCTTCTCCTCTAATCAACGTCTCTCCTTCTCAGATCTAATTCTCTTCTTCTCTAATCAATGTCTCTCCTTCTCAAATCTTTATCCTTCTTTTAGTTCTACATCTCTCCTTCTCAGATCTGTTTCACTGTGCTCTGATACGCTTTTCTCTTTCTGATTTATTTCCTTACATTATTGTAAATCTCGGTGTATTTTATTTTTTGTGTGCCTTTTTCATTTCTCACGTATTATTAAAGGCCATCTCTGACGGAAAAATAAATTTAAAACAAAAAGATGTATGATAAAATAATTTTAATTCTTACTATAAATTCGTCAGGTGTCGTAAAAACCAAGATATTTCTGACAATGAAAACGAAACATGTCTTCCTTAGCCGCCATTTTATCTACCGCTTACAGCAAACCTGATAACGGACAGAATTACTCACTGAGGTCATCAATAGTAACCGAATTTCCTCATTACACATTTCTCCGGTTAGATTACGGCTTTAAGACGAGATTGAAAATGAAATAGTTACCAGTTTGCGTTGAAATGAAACAGAAACGTCTGGACGTTAAGTAATATGATATTTTCCATATATAACCTTGACCTTTATTTAGTTTGCATGTGTTTTCGTCGAATTGCCGTGTGTGAAAAACAAACGTTAACATCGTATTTTAACAGATTTCTCAAATTCTTTGAACAAGAAGTCTACATGAGTTGATGCGCTGTCGTTGGTTTCACGCATCACAAGAAAAAAACTCAGATATGTCGTTTTTAAATTACCAAAGGATGTGAAATTAGCCAAAAAATAGCTAATATATCAAAAAATAAAATAAAATATATCCAAAAGCACGTGTTTCTTTGCGAAAAACACTTCGAATATACCGTAGCTGCTTCGATTAATCTACGGACCAAAGACACGCGCTTATGCTTGGCGAGTGATTCGAAATGTGATAAGGCAAGCAATCAGGATTTTTTGTTTATTTTTTTTGGGTGAGGGTTTTTTATTTTAAGAATAGGTGTAGTCATTTTGTGTTAGAATAAAAACGGAATAAAAACGAATTATTTTAGCATTAATAAATATCTTGCAGGTCTATAGTAACGATTTTTTGAATTACTAAGTAAATGTCGGTAATCATGTTTAGGCGGTGAAGAAATTGTTTTGTTCTAGGTTGCCTAAAACTGCCATGACCCGCATTATTTTGACCTTTTTAACTTGCTTTTGACATAAAAAAAATAGGGCACTGATTTTAAATAAGACTCTTACCTAACATAACATAACGGGGGTTCAGAAGAAAATATAATCCCGAGACGCGGTTGAAAGAATTCTGCTTGCTATTGATGACGTTTTTTGGAAGCCATTTTGAATATTAAACTTCATGGAAGCGGATGGACAAGATGGCGACGGAATGGTGTTGTAAACATTAAATTTAGAAACTTTGCGAGGACATAATCTGTTTAGGAAGCACTTTTATAAAAAAATAAATGTCGATATATAGAATCAGTAGATAATAAGTTATTTTGCCATCAGAGGTAACCTTTAAAGTATTAAAAAGACTATTTGATCAGAGATGGTAATTTGCAGTATTTATCATTGGAATCGAATATTTAAGATAAGTGTAGTGGTTAAAGCTCTCGCCTTTGACGGAGAAACCCCGGGTTCGATTCCCGGCTGGAGCTAAAATTTATATCTTGTATAGAGGTTTACGGTTGGGCAACGTTTCCACGTGTAGGGACCTACTGTCCACGCGGGGCCTCGCCCACTATATGTTATATGTTGTGTGTGCCACTAGTCTGACAATATACATTAATTGTCCTCGTCAGCTAGTGGTGC
>JANTOQ010137484.1:0-15310 GCA_027564595.1 Bythotiara depressa | reverse complement strand
CACCTCGGTGCCTTGCAGGAGTCATTGCTTATCTACAGTATTGTGATGTCCTGTATTTCTTAGTATATGTCCACGTTAATATTTTGCTTTAGATGTGTGCTATTGTTGTATGTTTTTGAATTTAGAAAAAGAAAAAAAAAAAAGAAAAAAAAAAGATAACTCTGCACTTGACCCATGGGAATATATGTCAGAACTTTGCATAATATAGCGTATTCATATATCTCATTGACATCAATTCTTCTGTTTGAAGAAGGCATACCATTCCTGTTATTTGAAATGTTATCCCAATATTCTCTGGAGGAGTATTTTTCGAAGCAGAGTGCACGTGGTAGTTCCGGTTGAGCTCCCACTCTTCAAATCTTTAACCAAAATGTACCTGTGTAATATAAGATAAAACATACCTGTGTAATATAAGATAATTTTCACATACTTTTCCTGAGAGTAACAAAGTTAGTTTTTTAAACACCTGGGAAAATCTTGACTTGATATGCCTTGGTTTGATATATATAATAATTTTGATTGTGGCAATAAATCTAACTTAGTTATGTCTTTATCTAAATGCCCTTAAGCATTTAAAGAAAAATATATATATTCCGCATGTGCAATATAAACCTCAAACCGGTATCAATTCATATTGGGTCTCGTGTAAACAAGGCCTTAACATGCGATTATATTAATCTTCATGACGATAAAAAATGGTTTAAAGTTGGAGTTCTTTGTCAGAATATGTGCATTCATGATATAAGATTTTAGGAGTCAGTACTCCTCCGCAGTGGTTGGTTGAAGTAATAGTATTAGCTTATTATTAGTAATTGTATATACAGTAAACATCCGATAATTCGAAGATCTGATAATTCGAATTTTCGCTAATTCGAACGATTTTCTATTCCCTAGAGCATTTCCTAATACTTCCCTATAAAATCCGTTCGATAATTCAAATGTTTTATTACCTTGGGCTAAAAAAGGGTCTGTAATTCGAACTCTATGGGATCAAAGGAAAAATCCCAATTTTATTGACAACTAAAAACTTATTTTTTGTACATAACACGCATTTTTCTGGTAATTTCTTTTTGAGAATAATCTATACAGGATAGCTGTCCATCAAAGTTCAAAATACACGGTACTTTCACCCCATCAACATCGTATAGATTGATTGGTTGGCAACATTGGAGGTCCTTTAAAGTTAATCCTTATTCTGTGAAGGCAGCAAGGTGCACGAAACTGTTATGTCGTTGTCCACTTCTGTCCACAGAGAACAGATTTTACGCTGTAAACAAGTTAAAATAACCGACTTTTCCAGTAAAACATGATTTGACAGAAAAACAACTTTAGCATAATACATTGCGTCTTCCTTCCATTTTACCGTAATTTTTTCGCCACTTTCGATAATTCGAACTATTTTTGCATTCCCATAAGAGTTCGAATTATCGGATGTTTACTGTAGTTGTAATAGAAGTTCTCATTTTTCACTAATATATTAATTTTTATATTTAATGTTAGACTGTAACAAATGTTTTTATATTTATTTTGAAATTTACTTTAAAAAGAAAATTAATAATTTGTTTTGACTAACTTTGCTGTTTCGGTAATAGCTACTTTGGAAAGACCACTTAAACATTTGGAGAGCCCAGAATTACAAGAAGCACACTGAATAAATCAGTTTTGCCACAGAACTTTCAAACATTTATTTGTATTCAAATATTTTTTAATATTTTTGGTTTATTTTTCAAAGTGAGTTATTGTTGTAATTTTCAGTTTACTTGAATAGAAAAAAAGGTTTTCCCTGTGTTTTTCAAGTTTTTCACATTTTCACGGAGATATTTCCTCCTGTGTTTTCCCTGACTTTTAAGTATAAACGTATTTTATGAGCAAACTACACTATGACAAATACAGAATTAAATGAACATTTTGTACATTAAAATTTAAAAGCTTGGAAAAACAAATGCCACACTACTTAAAAGTTAAAAACATGAAACCCATGAACTGTACATTTAAAAAAATGTCAACATCAATAGACCTTTCTCGAATTCCACAAAACCTTTCCTTAGATTTGTATAAGAAATATGTTATCAAAAAGGTTTTCTTCAAAATTAACATTCGCCTACTTTCGACTTTCAAATAATAATAATGTTTAATCGTGGCACTGTAGAAATACGACGAATATTAATTAAAAGTTGATAGCGCGTTTAATTGTTTTAGAACTACTATTGCATGAAAATCTGTTTAACTTTTCTCAATAGACCAACGCGTCTATCTTCAGCTAAATTCCATATGTGGAACATCCAGCTTCGTTTCTATAGACCCATAAACGGATAAATGGACATTTTAAGGATAACAATGATCTTATGGGTTTTTAAAAGTTTAACTTGAGGTTAAATGGATGTCAAATTTATATCTCTGTATGCAGTCTCTGGTGAAATACATTTTAACCTTGCAATTTCCCAATGTAACAAATTTTTGTTGAAGACAGTCCATGGTAAATTGACATAATTTTTGACGAATAATCGTGTTGCTGAGAAGTATGTTTTGATGCCATTCTATAATAATACACTTATCCGTCAAACATTTAAATAAGAGCTGTCAATTAGCCATCGACCTTCAAGCCTACAACGCTTCTGGTTTGACATGTGAGATTTTATATAGGAGTTACAGTAGAGTTGATATATGACATTTAAGATATTCCGCAGACTAATTTCTCCCATGTAAGGTTTTGAATCATCTAAATTAGCCGTCGCACTATAATATATAATGAATTTTAAGTTTTAGTCAACCGGATCTTCCATTTTCTTATTTAAGAAGCTCTTCTTGATTTGCAAGAGAAAAACGTACGAAAAGTTACTTTTTCCATTTTTCTCCACAAACATGATATTTCCAAACTTTAACAATCAACGGACTGTAGAATGTGGTTAAAGTAGAATGCAATAAAAGGTACACTATCACAATATCTTTTTAGAAAAAGACCTCGTCATTTTTCAAAGTGGTTGTTGTATCCTATTTGGGTTTGTGTTCCGCAATTTGTAGGTGTATCATTTGTTTTTATTTTACTTGGACTTTGGTCGTCACATTTAATGTCAGATGATTATGTATTGTAACTCAATAACGGAAAATGCTGGAACTCTAAGTAAACATCTGTCTGGCTAATTGAGATCAATTAACATTAATGTGTTCTTGTGTATTTTCGCTAACAGTACAATTAAATACGTGATACTTCTGCTGGAAATATATTAAGAACTATATTGAAATGTACTAAATTATTACGCGTTTCTTTGCCAGTATTGCTTCTTCCAGTGAGTTAATTATTTGGAATATAAAGAAAAGCAAATTTTGAAAATGCTGATAAAGAACTCCAGGTTCCTTAAATAATTATAATGCTTTTCCTTAAGAGGTTTACTGTAACCAGGAGGAATATTCATACATTAAAGGTTTGAACCTTTTGAATACAAACCATTTAATTCCTGGATAAAACGTTTTGTAGAAGACCTTTGTAATTGTATGATTAATCATGGAGAACTTATGACCTTTTACCAGTACTATATTCACTTAATTTTTCAACAATTAACCTTGGTGGTAAAAGCAGCGCAGTTATGCCCTACTATGTGAGACATAAATAAAGTCACTCGATTCTTCTGTATTATATTGCTTTCTTGTTGTACAATATGAATGATATTTTCAACAATATTTTCGATGTCCAGCAAATACATAATCTGTTATTAGTTATAGACTTTGATCCTTACTTCACTGGATATTTCGAGAACCATCTATACGATGAATCAGGGAAGAACAAGTATCATTATGTCAACATAACCTATAATCCACAAAAACATGCTTACATCTGGAAGGACGCTGCCAATCAACAATGTACGTTATATCCATGGGACTTTACAGTATTATCAGTGAGCGAAGACTGTCCTTTCTATTCTGAGGGATATTCTATTGCACGATTTACACTTGGAGGCGTATATGGTCCTGGTAGTGAATTTTACGATCGAGAGGGTAAGACATGGATACGATTTTACTTTGGGTGTGCATGGCAAAAGGAATATGCCTTAATAGTAATGTTTTCTTAAGGATCTTAGAAATATATGTTTCACTGGCGAAATCTTACAAACGCGTGGTTAGTCGTTATACATATGTTGATTTTTCAGAACATTTCCTTAATTATTGATAATCATTTTTAGGACTTGTGTGAGACCTTTGTGTAAAACGATTGTACATTTAATTTCAAAACACTCCAGAATATTTGGAAATATACAGAGAATTATAGAGTTATAAACATTCTGGATTCCGTACTTACATTAGTTTATCTACTATTTGTAATATATTTAACTTCATTAACTTATTTGTGAATCAGCGGGGAGTGATTAATGTTCCCTGGGTGAAAGAAAACATGAGTTAAGGAATACTGAAGACAATGAGATAGATTGAAAATGAAACACTTCTGACTTTCTAGATCTGTTTATGCATATACATTATTATATTTGCTAGAGTGTGAAGATAGAGCCAGCGCATGTTACCAGGATATTTGCATAATTGATTACAAAATGGGAGAATGCGCCAGGTATTGTGGACTATGTGAATACATAGAGAGAACTACAACGTCTCCCCCCAATACAGTTACTGTTGCAACAACCACAGACGTTGAAGCCAATACTAACTCAAATGCACATTCAGAGAGTACTGAATATTCCACTGAAGTATTAATAACCACTTCTGATTCTACAGAAACGATGACAATAACTGATAGCACTACAGAATCAACATCCAGTTTTACTGATGAAACACGGATTGATACAACTTCATCAGGCGATGAATTTTCGGGGGATACAGATATTGAAGAATCCGCCACATCATCACCTGACCAACAATTAACTAGCAGTAATCCTTTAACACAAGGATTATTAACCACTGCTTTTCCTATACAGTACACGGAAACAGGTACCACATTTCAAGCCACTGAAGAACCAACTGGATATACCAATGAAATTATTCAAGACTCAACTACAGCTTCTACGACCAAAGTCTCTACGAACAATTTGAATTCCACAACTCAAGAAACGCTAAACTCATTAGGCTCCCAACCGTCTACGAATACATCCTCTGAAGCATCATCTGTGCACAACAATACAGATTCGCACGATACAAGCACAACTCCATCGCCTAAAGATTCAACTAAGGCAACCTCTGTAACGCAAGTACTTTTAACAACTGCTACCCATATACACACTGCAAATACAAATACAATTGATCAAAAATTAACGACTACAACGCCTTCTAGTAAAGGTATTTTAGGGACAACCGCAACACCTTACATTAAACAATCAAATAGTTCTAGTCCCGTAACTCAAGAAACACCAATAACACAAGAATTAACGACCACCATATTCTCTGAGGAAACATCCATAAAACCCAATACAGGTATTCAAACGTCAACCACAACGTCTACCCCTCATGATTCAACTCTTCTACCGCAAGGCTCATTAACCACTACTAACCCTGAACAACCTAATGCAACGCTTACAACGCAAGAATCACTAACAACTACTAATAAAATTCGTGTTACAAAAGAAATTACCACCATTAAATTCTCTGGTGAAACATCCGTTAAAACAAATACTGATATTCAACTTTCAACCACAACGACACAACAATCAACTATTTTAACCCATGAATCATTACGTATTGCTAACCATCTAGAAATTAATGCGACGCCAACAACGCAAGGAATCACCATCCATCCTTCCTCGCAAGAATCATCAATAAGTACTATTGCAGTTATTCATGTGACAACGACTAATTCCGCCTCTCGGTACATAACTAACACAGCTCCCTTTACTCCTGAATCAAATACTACTTCCGCCTCACAGCAATCACTAAATTCCACTCAAGATATTCACGAATCTATAAACAATACTACGTTTCAAACGTCAATAACTACTGGTTTAGTTACTCAAGATCCGATGACCACTAATGCCACTCTCCTGTCGCATAGCACAACGTATGTTAACAAGGGATTGCCCATCAATGGGTTTGCGATGAGAACACCAGGTATCATTGTTTTTGTATTACCACTCTCCTTGCACATCGGATTTATAGCACTTTCTATAACGCTTGTGATTATCATGTAAATAAATGGCTACTCATCTAGTACTTATTTAGGTAAGATTACCATAAAATTGAGACCTTTCCCACAAGAACGGAATTTGTAGATTTGTAAGCAAAGCATTAAAGTTGTAGGATAAAATCTAGATTTACTTGGAAAATATCATAGAGCAGAATTATGACATGATCTAACTAAGAAATATTCCTGGCAACTTTGCATAAAATTGGGATGATAATGTTCGGCAGTTTGCTAAAATGCACCCAGATTGTAACCGACTTTTTTGACTAGCATGAAATTCATATTTTGTCGCGTCTTTTCTACAGATACGATGACAATAACTGATAGCACTACAGAATCAACATCCAGTTTTACTGATGAAACACGGATTGATACAACTTCATCAGGCGATGAATTTTCGGGGGATACAGATATTGAAGAATCCGCCACATCATCACCTGACCAACAATTAACTAGCAGTAATCCTTTAACACAAGGATTATTAACCACTGCTTTTCCTATACAGTACACGGAAACAGGTACCACATTTCAAGCCACTGAAGAACCAACTGGATATACCAATGAAATTATTCAAGACTCAACTACAGCTTCTACGACCAAAGTCTCTACGAACAATTTGAATTCCACAACTCAAGAAACGCTAAACTCATTAGGCTCCCAACCGTCTACGAATACATCCTCTGAAGCATCATCTGTGCACAACAATACAGATTCGCACGATACAAGCACAACTCCATCGCCTAAAGATTCAACTAAGGCAACCTCTGTAACGCAAGTACTTTTAACAACTGCTACCCATATACACACTGCAAATACAAATACAATTGATCAAAAATTAACGACTACAACGCCTTCTAGTAAAGGTATTTTAGGGACAACCGCAACACCTTACATTAAACAATCAAATAGTTCTAGTCCCGTAACTCAAGAAACACCAATAACACAAGAATTAACGACCACCATATTCTCTGAGGAAACATCCATAAAACCCAATACAGGTATTCAAACGTCAACCACAACGTCTACCCCTCATGATTCAACTCTTCTACCGCAAGGCTCATTAACCACTACTAACCCTGAACAACCTAATGCAACGCTTACAACGCAAGAATCACTAACAACTACTAATAAAATTCGTGTTACAAAAGAAATTACCACCATTAAATTCTCTGGTGAAACATCCGTTAAAACAAATACTGATATTCAACTTTCAACCACAACGACACAACAATCAACTATTTTAACCCATGAATCATTACGTATTGCTAACCATCTAGAAATTAATGCGACGCCAACAACGCAAGGAATCACCATCCATCCTTCCTCGCAAGAATCATCAATAAGTACTATTGCAGTTATTCATGTGACAACGACTAATTCCGCCTCTCGGTACATAACTAACACAGCTCCCTTTACTCCTGAATCAAATACTACTTCCGCCTCACAGCAATCACTAAATTCCACTCAAGATATTCACGAATCTATAAACAATACTACGTTTCAAACGTCAATAACTACTGGTTTAGTTACTCAAGATCCGATGACCACTAATGCCACTCTCCTGTCGCATAGCACAACGTATGTTAACAAGGGATTGCCCATCAATGGGTTTGCGATGAGAACACCAGGTATCATTGTTTTTGTATTACCACTCTCCTTGCACATCGGATTTATAGCACTTTCTATAACGCTTGTGATTATCATGTAAATAAATGGCTACTCATCTAGTACTTATTTAGGTAAGATTACCATAAAATTGAGACCTTTCCCACAAGAACGGAATTTGTAGATTTGTAAGCAAAGCATTAAAGTTGTAGGATAAAATCTAGATTTACTTGGAAAATATCATAGAGCAGAATTATGACATGATCTAACTAAGAAATATTCCTGGCAACTTTGCATAAAATTGGGATGATAATGTTCCGCAGTTTGCTAAAATGCACCCAGATTGTAACCGACTTTTTTGACTAGCATGAAATTCATATTTTGTCGCGTCTTGATACTCCTCCATTTTTCCACATAAGTAACCTCGGCACAAAAATAATATTATATTGATTAATTTCAGTAAAGGAAAAAGAAAAATCGACATTAATTAGTAGCGTACAACCTCGTGTTCTTCTCTACCTCCATAATTGGGAGCAGCAAAATCGATCCGGAAGATTTTTAACTTATAGTTATACAAAAACATAAATAATCGGGACAAATTCCAATAGTCCATATTGATCATACCATCATGGTGTGTTTTATTACATCTTAAATTTAGAAGGAGTGTAAAATGCCGACCTATAACTCTTACAAATGAAGTTATGATGGCTCCATAATGTGTCAACTATTTTTATAAAAATAACGCTAACCCTGATTAAGTAATGTTAACACACTAGAATGGAATAATTGAGTACGCGACTAGTTTGTTATTAATTACTTCGAGTTTTTCCTGAGATCGATGAATTTAACTCTATTATTAAGCCTATGCTTTCTGGGATGTAAGGATTATTTCTGATTTCTAAACAAAACAGTTTTACAACGGTATGTAATATCATGATAAGGGGAGAAAACATTACCACATACTGAGGATCAAATCCCAACGGAAGTACCATTATTCCAAATAATAGAACTTTTTCATCATTTTCTTTCCAAGTAAATTGACAGTAAACTGACAGGAGCGCTGATTTCGCGGTTGTAATCTACATTATGTTCTGCGTCGAATAGTGGTGTTTTGATGTTGTTAAAGTGCAGCGATCCGTTGTAGCAAAACAGGTAAAAATTGTCAAACAGATTTATAGTTAATCTGCTTTACAAAGTACATGCACAAGAACGTTTCTTTTAGATCTAGATGGACAAAGGTTACTCTTTAGTAAGCCAATGCTTCAGGTGGAAATTACATGTACAATCAATGCATTCGGATGTCTGTATGTGTCGTCACATGAATATAAACATGCAAAGCAGCCAATTAATGAAACTATACAAATCATAGATGGTTGTTACAATACAAGTGAAGAACGTTGAATATTTGCTTCTATTTTTAGATGTGCTAAATTCAATTCGATATGCTATCGCACTGAGTAGCGGATTTTACCTTAACTATGGATTTGTAGGTAAATATCAAGGTACCCAAAAAGAAGAATGTTTTAAGTATTGTCTTGACATTGGGGAGCAGTGCCGTTCATTTAGTTTGGCAGTTAATAAAAAGTTGTGTTATCTGAATAACGTAATCCAGGAAGATGTGCCTGCCATTTCGTTTATTGTTAAAGACAAGGATTTCACGTATTACAAGATGTCGTTGTGAAGATTGTCTAGAAGGGATATTATGATCGTTTTGTTGTATATATTACTTACTATGTTTGTATAATAAAACTTATTTTCTAATTAAGTATTGAATAGCCGAATATATGACCCAAATGGCGTAACAATATTACATTAGTATATTTCTTTACGTTCTGAAATTCGAGAGCCTCAAAAATACGTGGAGGAAACAGTAGCATATTCCTATGTTGTATTTATGGCATTCTTGTGTCGTGCAAATAAACATGGCCTATAGATTTTGAAGAGGCTGTCCTGCGTGCTAATGAAAGTAGTCAAAATTGCCGTTAAATAGAATGTTGCTGTTCCGACATGAAGCTATGTAACTGTATACCACCATGCTTCTCGTTATAGAATTTTTTCTTATATATATATACGATATTGTCACACTTATTCATGTTCTATAGATTATGTATTTAGTTAAGACATAGTGAGACACTGATTGTGTAACTAAAAATCTGTCCAAGGTATGCAGAAAATACCATTTGGAACAATATTTATTTATTTATTTGTTTGTTTGTTTGTTTGTTTGTTTATTTATTTATTTATTTATTTATTTATTTGTTTAATTATAACACGCTGTTAGGGTCTTAGGTACTTTGGTAGAGAAGTGACCGTGGCTATGCAGAACAATTGGACAAGGGGGTAGTCTCACTAACCTCCTAATTGGTACATTTGAGGACTTTTCGACGTAATAAAGCGTGTAGATCAGTAAAATAATGACAATTTTTAATCATTTTCAATATAACACAGTGACACGGGAGATCTTATGCGTTTCCCGCCTACGCCTAACCCACATCTCGTGCAACAGGCACAAACATGGAAAGGTGATAAAACACGAATCAGCATAAACGCCAAAAGTGTCATAATTAATGTCCAGGATTGTAGTTGTTTTATTACAAGTGCTGTTACTCTTAATTTTGCCGCAATTTTTTAAAATGCGTAATCATTCCTATTTTTTATTTATGTTTAAATTATTACTTTTTAATATTATTATCTGTTTATATAATATTTCATTTTATTTGGTAAATAAATATGCAGGATAGTTTCATCAGTTGAGATTACTGTTTTCCATGAAAGTCCTGTATATAAAAAGAATATAAAATTTATCTACAATATATTACTGTATTGTATTGTAGCTATGTAAATACACATATTCTAAACATATTTATTTTCGGAAACTGCGACCCTGATCTGTTATCTGGGATACTCAGAGAAGCACTGCGGAATAAACGAAATCAAGTTTTTGTTTTATTTTACAATCTACAGCATGGTCATAATTTATTTTTTCTATAAATTTATATTCATTTATCTATAAATGTATATTCATTTAACCTTGTTCAATTTCTTTGAAACTTTGTGACTTTTAACATTTTTTTATTACCTTCACATTGATATAATTCATTTCTTGGAAAAAAAATATTTCCGGTGTAATTTCGACCTGGTGACAAAAAAAATATTTGGAATTTTTTTGGAATTGTTTTAAATTTTAGTTATAAATTAGTTTTTTGTTGGTTTTAGTTTATTGTGTATTGTAAAGTGTAAAAACATTGTTGTAAATTGTGTTTAGATTTAATTTCAGGGGGTACTTTCTACCCAGGGTTAAATTTCTTTATTCACCCAAAAATTACGTTTTTTCTAAATATTTTTTTCTAAACTATATGCAACCATTTATTTTCAATTGAAGCACGTCAATAACAAGAGTTTGCATACAAATTCTAAACACTAGAGCTCTCCTAGATCCCAAGAAATATAAGATTGAAAAGACGCTTAATTTCTGTAAATATATGCTGACATCAAGAAAACTACGTGACTTTATGCTGCCATTTTTATTTGAAATTAAACACAATACCTAAGAGAACGATTATACCAGGTTTTAACATCAGACTATTTGTAGAACCTGAATTATGGAAAAAAAAAAAACAATGCTGATTTCAGCGTATTTTTCTGACGTCAGCAAAACATCACGTGACTTATGGCTACGATTTTTAGCTAAAATCAATTATTTTAATTAGGCCTACGTTCGTACCAAGTTTTAAGGTCATAGTGTTAGTAGAAGCTGAGAAAATTAGGGGGAATGTGAAAGAGGGTTAAACACACGAAGTAATGACAAATATAAACACAATTACAACATATATAGACTAGAATATTCGCAAGGCACCGTTTATTTTATTTGTATTGTTCTACAAAAGAAATATTACATCATACAAACAATAAAAATAAATAACAGGATAACACGAAAATACACACCATATAAGGTAAAAAATTTCGCAAGGTACAGAAGTGATATCGTCATGAATCATTTCCCGTGATTAAGATAAAACATTTAAGTAGTTAACAATAAAACTGATAGATCGGTCAGGCGTGGTTACTTTTTATATAGCTCTTCAAAACGTTCTGTTATAACTATAAGATTTAGTACTCTGCTGAGGAAAAATTTATTAAGAGTACAGTATTTCTCAATTCTGATTGACTCTCGTTAGTAAAATTAATCGTTAATACTGTACTGTAAAGTCACTAACAATTTACAGACTGTTCCCAACCTTAGAAGAAATGGTCTGTAATTTTACTTCTGTAAAAAAAGAAAAAATCAAAGAACAGGGAAAATAAACAGATTTGTTGAATCTAGCTGTATATGAAATATAATTTAAAATTTATCGTTGATTAATACAAACCATTTGGTGAATAATTGTCTTCACTGTGATATGAAGAACTTTAAGCCTTCATATTCAAATTGTTACTTTAGTTTAGACACGGATAGTCTGGCCGTGAGTTTCTATCTTAAACGGAGTGGCTCAAGAAAACTATACGTGGGGGATTGAACTTCAAGGCAAGTATAATACAGCCCAAGATACATGCTATTGGCGACAATTAAAACGTTTGAATTGTATTAAAAGTCAAAGACCAGCTGAACTGGTAAACACTGGTCCATTATATACTGCTGTTATTGATAATCCAAATTCCGTATATACCATCAACTCAATGTTAAAGTCAATGAAACAGAGTCCGCCATTAAATGCTGGCTGTGCAAATAAGAAGATCATTCTGCAAGCAAAGCTCAAGTTAGTAAAATGAAAAGCTCAAGCTTTCACAAGTGCAAAATTAAAAATTTAATTATTACAATTTATTGTTATTATTATTATTCACAACAATAGTAGTTACTTGAGACAATGTTTTGTAACTTTACTGTCCTATGACCACGATTACTACATGTTGCTATATTTGTTCGAATTTACAGAATAAAATATCAAAACACGTTGTGATGAAATGGTTTCTTCCACCACATATATTCCTGGTTTCTATATATTGACGTTGTAGACACCTAATGATTAACTAGTAATCGCATTGTTTCTCGCACAATTAACGATTGATTCACTCCTAGCAAGGAAAAGGGCACAATGTTTATACTTTTCTTCCTTGTTAGTCGTAAATTAACCGTTAATTGTACTCGATACCATACTAATTGTATTGAAACATTCAATACCATAAAGACTAGCAGTTAGCTTTCGGTGGAGTGCCCCGACGATACATTATAAAAATGCAATGATGTTGAAACATTAATACAGGTTGTTTTTCGGTCTTATTTATTTGGCAAAACCGCTCAAAACGAGAGAGAGAAAAGTATATAGGACATTTCCCTCACCTAACCAGTTGAAGATGTCAATTGTAAAAGGTGCCTTAATAAAATTTAAAAAATGCCAATAATTATTTTTCAATAACATGTTCCTCCAATGATTCTCTGGAGTAAACATGCTCACTCATATCTGGACTGGACCCTTGTCGCACTACTTGTTTACGATTCATTTCAAAATTTTCCGGTGAAAATTAAAGTTATATGCCATGATCTATGGATAATTCCAAGACAGCAAGATGTGAATAAAGAGCTTAATTATTCAACTAGCCTACATCAAAGTTTAAATATATATATGTGTGTGGGTGGCGGGGGTGTCACTTTTGCCGAAGGAATTTAAATTAAAACTTTAATAACTTTTGATTGCATAAAGAAAACATGAGTGTAATAGATCGTGAACAAAATATGGTTGCGAGGAAAATCAAAGAAACTAACCACTCAATGAGTATCGAAAATCATCAATGAGTATCGAAAATCATATTAACAGCATCTCATATACTGTTCCAGAGGTATGGATACCAGCTTCGACTAAGGGCCAAGTTGGGAATAACTAGTTACGGCAATTGACGGTGATAACTAGCTACGGGAATTGACGGATTGATTATACATCAATGTCACTTTTATGTCCGAAAACATTGTCCGTGGAGGTGTGAAATTTTCTATCTTTATCTGATATGGGAATATGTTCCATATACGTCCGCAATTTCCCGTGGAGATGTGAAGTAATTAAATTTCGATCCTCTTTATGCGTATATAACGATATTTTTCAACAATCTGATTGCCCAATGATGAGAGAAATTTCTCCCGAAACGTAGCCTAACGTTTAAATCATTCAGGTCCATGACATGATAAATATATCATATCATTATGAATTCCAATACTAGGACTGACAAACGCTAATATCTTCCATATATACCTATGTTTGTAGGACAGCTGATTTAATATATTTATAAACCCCATGTAAATTGCTGACGTCAGATGCACCTGTTATAACGTCATAGGTCAAATGTTTTGACCTAAATGTCAAGACAATAGTCCATAGCGACGCTGGTAAAACTTCAAAAGCTTAATTCCATACAGATCAAGAAATATAATAAGATTTGTACCGCAGGAACCATTGAACCATTGAACCATTGAACCCCCATGCTTTCACTGACCATACATCGCGCAGGCTGAATAGGGTTAAAGAATATCGATGTTTTGTTTATACGGTTATTTGCTTCTTAGTTGTATTGAAACAAGAATATTTATATGTTTTATTGTTGATGGCATTGTGTAAATTCCTCTTGTTTTCAAAGCAACATTTCACATGTAGAAATTGAAACGATCCCATTAAATTTCTTGAAGGCTCCTTTAATCACGGACTAAATATATGCATTTGTATTTCACATATTCATATGTATTTCACATCAAAAGCTTAGCCTTCAGCTGACATTGGTTTTGTAAGCAAAAATGCTATTCTGTTCGATCTAGTCTGCGATCCAACTAAGTTAACTAAGCAATAAACACAAAAATCTAAGATATAAAAACCAATATAATAATTTATCTGATTATCGTTTACAAACATTTTTGTAGTAGGCAATCATTTTTCTATTTCTCGTAATTAGAAAGACAGTCGTTAACTATGAATGACATTTGATTATGTTGATTTTTCATACCATAAACTACAAACGAAGACAGAGTAACCGTGATAATAATATTTGAAGTAACAATAAATGAGGTTGCTGGTGTTGAAGGAAATACTTACCATGCACGTCGTCTTGTTATTAGCAAATAACGATCCGTTGTTATATAAAACACGGTATAAATAAGTTGAGAATGTAAGAAATACTGTACGAAATCGATCACACATCTAAGTTCGCAACTTATATTAAGCAGCACAAGCAGCGTTATAAGTAATGGTACCACACTTTGATTCAGAAGTAAATTAATGAAACTAAGGATAAAAAAAACAATTTAACTTGGCGTGTTTGCATTTGCTTTGTCTTCCAGGTTCCAAAGATGTAAGCAGTATTTGCCACAATGGATATAAGTGGACATAAAGCGTACGCTAATAAGAGCAATTTGCCATTCCAAGTTTTTATATCTGGTGTAACGACCGTTCTGCATCCCTCGATGGAATTTGTATCTTTCCTAAACATATATGTAAAAGTATAATTAAACTCAGACATTATTTGAAATAAGTGTTATGTTATGTTATGTTATGTTATGTTATGTTATGTTATGTTATGTTATGTTATGTTATGTTATGTTATGTTATG
>JANTOQ010137373.1:3165-15311 GCA_027564595.1 Bythotiara depressa | reverse complement strand
GCTTTCTGTAACTCAACTGGAAGTTTCATTTATAATCAGAACTTGAGATAAAAAGATTTATGGTAAATGAATTTCATATACCAGTAAATAAAATGATTTACCATAAATGAATTCCATTTACTAGTAAATAATTATTATTTATGGTAAATGAAATTTATTTACTGGTAAACAAAAAGATTTACAGTAAATGAATTTTATTTACTGGTAAATAAAATGATTTACCATAAATTAATTCTATTTACTAGTAAATAAAATTATTTACAGTAAATGAATTTTATTTACTAGTAAATAAAAAGATTTACAGTAAATGAATTTTGTTTACTAGTAAATAAATTTTATTAGTTGAAGCAATTTTATAAACGTTATGTCGAGATTTAAGATCAATATTACGATAAATAAAACGAAGCTGAGTGTTTGAAAAGTTAATAAGAGGCCTGTATAATATATGGGTTGGTGTCTAAACTAGAACTTTGGTTATTTTTACCCATGCAGGTCTGTCTTGTTGCGAGGCAAAACAGCCAATGCTAGCTCTGTATGTGTCCAAAGTTATCATACTACTACTTTAGATAAAGACTGATCACCAACTGATTGTATAGCGAGCTAAATTAAACACGGATTTACATTTTGTGCAAACAACAACAAAAAAGTAACTACTATTGCTAGCTAAAGAATTCAAATCTAACTCAGGATGTTGCTAAACTGCTTTATTTCAAGAATGGCTAGCTCAATGGTTTTATGTTATAATATACTCGCTCAGGTATGCTTGTTTGCTTAAGTCAAGTATATAGGCTTTGTAAGATTCTCAAGCTTTGTAGGCCTAATCAAGGAGACGAATCCAATAACACTCCACCTCTATAAGTAGGCAAAACTAAAATAAGAAAAAAATGTCCACACTAGCCTTTTACAGATGGCGCAAGTGGACAACTTCAATATAATTTTTCAGATTAAATTCGCGGAGAAAACACACTCCACTTCCAAATCTGATGAAGGAAAGGGAAAAGAATGCTAGCTCGCCTCGCTGTATGTTTATGCGCCAGCTCCAGAATGTTCCAGAATTTTAACAGAATCTTTCTGCTGACACAGGTAATTCTAAGGAACATGGAAACGATGCTGAAAATCGAAAACTTCGTTGATAGACAGTAACACGGGAAGATTAAAGATCGAGGGCTCTAGAGCCCTCGATCAATAAGTGAAGTATACCATGTAATCACCTCCAACCTTTGCTGCATGATATATTCATTTCTTTATAGTTACTGATTTTATATTTTATTATAAGTTATGTTTTGCTATTATTTTTTATTTGTTTGCTTTTATTTAATATTATTATAAATCATACCAGTAAAGAGTATTTATAATTATGTAGAAATTGTTTGATTTAATTTATTAAGTTTAATGAGCAAATGGATATTGTTTGAAAATTTGAAACCTGCTGATGGATTGATTAATAATCTCATTATCATCAGTTTTTTCCCCAGAGCTTTCAGCTTTCAGAACTTTACAAACACACAAATAACACGAGACTGCCCCCACCTGGCAACAGTTGTGTATATAAACACAAAACATAACCTATGAATTTGTAAAGAGGACTTGGACTATGATAGGATTTGATAGGATTCTAAAATCGGATTGCTAGTTAAACATTTCCTATGTCACAACTTGCAGGATGTGGTACAATGAATTTCTTGAGGCTGACAAATAAATTGCATAATTACTTTAACAAGACATACTCATTTAGATTGAACATGATTCATTGGCAACTGTTATTGTCTCAAAACATACTGCATCAATTATGGTTCACTATGGCAACAATAAAAAGGTAGAAGGATTCAAAAATGGTGGATATATAATATCGAAAGGTGATGTCAAAGAAATGGTGATTGATGAATCGGGTAAATTTTAATTCCTTGATTCTATTTTTGGTAGTACTCTTTGTGGTAAAAATAAATTTAAATTTAGTAAACTCAATCATGTTTTACAAAGTATTTTACCAATTTGTACAATACAAAAATATGTCACTAATCCAGGGGTTTTTCTACATTTTTAATATATAAATGGCTCTTTTTTGTCAATTCCACCTCAGAAATATTTGTTCAACATTTTAAAAAAAGAAAAATCTTTCTAGGAATTTCAGAGGGTCAGTTGCAAGAAACAGACACCATCATGATTTTAAGAATGAAAAATAAGAATTTTATTGATTAATTTACTGAAGATTCAAAATATTGATCACTGTTTTCAACCACAGTGCTTTCTGGACCAAAACAAGAAGACTATGTGGAGAAAGTTCAAGGGGAAAGCACATATGCTTTGTTTGAGCACAATATTGTGAATCTTTTTAACAGAGCTATAAAAGTACTCTCTGTTGCTCTCTAATTTACCAACTACTATTTATGCTAGGTAATGCACTGTTATATCCTCAACATCCAGTCAATCTGATGGCAGATCATTCAATTGGATTTATTCCAGCTAGTTTGGAAGAACAAACTAATACTTGTTTGTTACGACAGACCTCCACAGATTGTTTATACTTAGTAGATAATCTTGGAAACCAATTTAATGTGAATTCCTGTGGAGAGTACTCTGTGCAGAAGAAAGTAGATGTCCCTATAAAAGGTATTGAATTTAATCACTAACTAATAAGAGGATTAAATAATGATACTTTTTTGTTATTTGATCTCCTGATTTATTTCAAACTTAACACAATAATGTAATATCATTATTTGATCAAGTTCTGTTTCTACTCATAAATTTTTTTTTGCTGGACAGGAAAAAATAAAAAGGTGAAAATTAATTTTTGCATAATGCACAGGATTTTACCTTAAATTTACTTTTATTTATAGTCATAACAAAATAATCTGTCTGTTAATGTGTAGATTCACAGTAGGATCGATTTTATCAATGGTATATGTACAGCAATGTCTTATACACATTCCATATAAAACAAGGAGACGACAAAAAACAATGTGGTAGAGATTCTAGAATATTCCATTACTTGCTTGTTGGTTAATATATTGATTTTATAACAACACCCACAAACACGACAACAACCAGTTATTTTTTTATATGCACAAATTTATGTTTATTATTATTATTATTATTATTATTATTTATGTCCATATGTAACTAATCATAATTATAAGAGGTCTCAAAGAAGAAAGAAAATTATTTGTGTTTTGAAATGAAATCAGTGTAAGAAAAATGTAAATAATTCACAGGATAAAGAAAGCTTTGTTAACTAGAAATTGGACCAGGAATGCAAGAAGGGATTGGCTCTGGAATCAAATGGAATGACTGTATCAATATGTGAAGTAGGTACTGGATGGAAAAAACAACAGATATTGTCGAATCTGGTAAAAGGATGTCACAGCGTACAATCAAACCAATTTATGAAAATAATGTGGCAAGAGAAACTTTTATGAGCAAAAGAAAATACTTTAAATGTTTTTCTCAAACTAAAAAGAAAAGTATTTGAAGTAATTACCTCTACGGGATAATTGTTTTTTATTTGTTTGTTTGTAAGATTTGTTGGACATAATGTTTACAATGACAATAACAACTTTCTAGATACCATCAGCCCTCGTTACTTTGTGATATACCCAGATGGGAGTGGAGAAGAACTACTTCGATATGAGGATATCAGTGATCATATTGAACAAGCGCAACAGGATTCATCTTCTGCATTGATTCAGACTGATGTAGAAGGAGATGAAGAAGCAACAGCAGTAACTGTTATTAAACCATATATTGGTAATATCTATGTTTTTTTATTTGCAACTTTTGTCTTTCACAATGTTTTGTGTGAATTGACACCTAACAGGTTTGTTAGTCCATTGATATTTATAGCTGTATATATTTATAATGTCTTTGACAAGATGTTTGTAGAGTATTTTAATTTATTTAACTTTTAATTGTTAAATTTGTTTTTGAAATGTCCAAATCCTTAGAAGTTGATGAAGATCTTTCTCAACATCTTGCCTTTCTTAGGATTTGCTATTACCATTGGTAATAATTAACAATAACTGCTCTACGTTTCTGTTGTTTTTGGATGTTGTAAGTAAAGTGGTGGCTGCAGTTTTTGCTACAATATTAGTGAAAGTATTTCAAACCAACTACTATTTCAAACTCATCCCATTTCCTTAATGTTTCTTGAAAAAGACGAACATAGATGAGAAAGTTAGTATTATATTACATCACACAAGAAACTACTCTATTTTACTGACATGTTCATAACATCATAAAGATTCGATTTATCTACCACTTTATAAATTATGTCTAACCTTACGAAGGCAACTAAGTTGATCATAGAGCAGTGTCTTTTGAGTCGGTTGCCTGATAGTCCTCATGTTGTTATGTGTATTGTGAGTTTCAGTTTGTACAATGTATTTCTTGATTTAGAAAATAAGTAAGGTAAAACTAGTTTCAGGCTTAGACAGAGCTCGTTGAAAACATTACAAGTGATAATAAATGATAAGCCAACAAAACTCTTCTACATTGGACTTAATCATAGTTTGTTTGTTTTTCTATCAGGAAAGGCATCAAAAATATGGCATAAAAAGAAAGATGAAAGCAACATCATTCCAACTAGTTTGAGAGAACGAGATTTTAAGACATTTCCTGGCAGAGAAGAGAAGAAACCTGGACCACGATTTGGTACGAGAATAGGTGAGAAGAACATATGTTTACCATAGATTATATTTATTGTTGTGTAAAGAACATTTGGGTCATTCAAAAAATGAGTTCACCCAAATGTTTGTTTTATTTTCACCCTTCCCCTGTCATGTTCGTTCATGTTCATTCATTTGTACTTTTTATTTCAACAAAATTTTCACGGATCAGTGTATTGGAAGAGGAATGCATGGATCAATTATATTTATGTTCTAGTGTCTAGATTGTTAAGGATAGTAAAGAAATAACAACAATGCTTGATGTGTTGATTCATATCTTGAATGGGACAAAACCGATCACTTCCTGTAGTTAAACTACTACAAGACAATATCAAAAGGCTTTATATAATGGGTAATAGATTTTGTTGTGTTTTCTGCATTGCCATGTTCTTCAATATTGGGTTTGTTTCATTTTCACAACAATCAATCTCCAGATGTAATTTGATTGATAATCATGAGTGAAATCAGTTGAATGGGATTTGTTTGATGGCAATACAGTCTTGTTTTGACAAGATCATGATTAGTAAATGATCAACTGGAACACACTCAATGTTATTCTAATTGTTCTTATCATTTCAAACAGGTATTCCTACAAAAGAAAGGTCTCGTATTGTTCCAACATGTCCAGATATACTGGAGATCCGCCATTTTATAAAATACATAGAACTAACAGCAAGCAACAGGGAACTTATTATTGAAGGAATCAATAAATATGGTGAATTTATTCAACAACAACAAGAAATTGAAGGAACATTGATGGGTAAGGATGAAAGATGTACAGATGAGAAGCATGTTGCTGAACAATTGAAAAAACAGGTAAGTTTTCAAATAACACACTTTAAATAACTATCTATGAGCCAATTTGTGTAGTTATAAAAAATTTAATTGCCAATTAATCAAAAATTAATCCTAATGGAAACTCTGGATCACCAAGTGTCACTTTTATTTTCTTGAAGTGCAGGTACCGTGGTAACGAATTTTGTCATAATATGTAGACAACAGAAAATGTGAATTTATTTAATTTATTTACTTTATTAATAAATATGGATATCAAGTTTGAATTCCACATAAAAAACTAGATCCACTTTTCACATCGAAGCTTTTTTCAAATGGTGGTAGTTAAATGCATTCAAATTTTCCTCCATTTTTAGAAGATTCAAATGAGATTCTCAAGTTATAAAATCAATATATTAACCAGCAAGCAAGTAATGGTATATTCTATTTTATACCCATACACACCCATGATCGGATTTCCAGACCCTTAAAGTTAGGATTTTCTAGGGGTATTATATCATTTGTCAGTGGTTGTTTGAATAAACATCAATAGGGAGTAGGGAGATTAAATTCCATGGCTTAAAACTTATTTTATTTTATTTTCTGTTAAATTTCCATTTTTCAGGGCTTGAATACTTTTATGTCATAGGGTACTTGGAAAAATTGGAATAGCCTCATTGTTGCATGTAATTACATTGAAGTGGTGAGAAATGAAGTTTGCTACTGTAACGATAGTAATTATCTAGTTTCACATTCCAAAGAGTGATGGGATTTTAGGGTTTTTTAAGTCCACTCTTGTGGATACCATAATTGAAACCAATATGAAAGGATATATCGAACATGTTCACAATAACTGGGACGTTTAGTATTTTAAAGGACTGTTATTTAGTATTTTATTTAGAATTTATATTTTTATATAGTTTGTATTTATATTTATATTTATTTTGTATTTATATATATTTTTTGTAAGAAATAACTAATTTTCAGTTACCAAATAAAATTTTGTAGTTTATAATATATTCCAGAAGCTTGAAAATTAATGTATGTTGGAAAATTTGTAATGGGCAATCCTTTTTTATTATGCACCAATCGCATAGGTGCATGCATAAAAAATATGATGTCTAACAAAAGTGCATCATTTAAAATATATAAGATAATCTTATCGCATATCTGTTAAATAATAATAATATAATAATAATAATAATAATAATAATAATAATCATTTATTATATACAAATGGTTCTTCTGCATATGGTATGGTGATAAAAAATAAATTCCTTCTAAAATATATAGTTGACATAATTTTAAATAGAGGGGGAGGCAAAACAAGACTAAAAAAACAAATAACAATAAATGATGCACTTTTGTTGATTACCATATTATTGCTATTTATATTGATTGGGTATTATTCTCTTCATCTGTCTTAGCATCATTCTTTTATTTTCTTAGTATTACGAGAAAGAGGTAACAACAAAAGGTTTGTTGTCTTTTTATTCCTGTATTTATTTATGTTAATCAGAAGCATATAACATTAATTAAAGCATACTTGCAATGTCTATTCCTTCAGTTTTGCACTGACCTTGCAGGCTGTTTAAGAAAAGTTGGAGTGTGTTTTCGTATACCTCTTTCAGATTAAAAAAATTAAATTATTTTTTATTAAAATGATTTTATTTTTAAAAATTATCCTTTTTTCTCATTAAAATGGTTAATTTCTATACAATGGTACATGTTGAGGGGAGAGAGAGGGAGTGGTTGGAGGATAGGACAGTAGCTTTTTTTATTGAAGATTTTCTTATCAAACATTGTCTGTTAACTAACTATACATTTAGATGACGATCCTACAAAATTACCAGAAGAAGCACTAGCAGAGCAATATATCCAAGCTATTATGCCACCTTCACCACCAGCAGTTCAACGCGCGCAACCAAAAAGACCTGCTGTTGAATGGGAAAAAGATAAAATTGAATTGGCAGAGCTGAAACATGCCAAATCTGTGATTAAATCACAACAATTCCCACCCTACTTTGATACCGAAGAAGGTTTAGTTTTTTTGTTTGTTTGTTCGTTGCTATTATTTTTCTAGAAAGCAATACCTTATTAGCCCTTAATTAACCTCCGGTCCTTATTACGCTGGCCCTAATTCCACCAAGCAAAAAAATTGGGATTCCGCCATTTAGGGCCGTTTATTCCATTTTTCCTATTGTCAAGTGTTTCTATTGCTTTTGAGTCCAAAAAGCTTTGAAAAGTATAAGCTCATTCGCTTATTTAAAGGGTCTTAATTTCCGGTATTTTATTTTATATAGAATTATCAATGTTTCAAAGAACTTGTTTTTAAGTTTCAAACTGAAAGTAACTGATAGTTTTGAAAAAATTAGGTTCTAGAAATGTCCTAAGTGGTGGGAAGCAACAAATAATCCCCTAGAAAGGTTTTAGAGCAACAATTTTGCATAAACAGCTAAAATTTCAACGAAAATAAAAATCCGCCACGGCAGGTTAAAATTTTAGTAAAATCGGCCCTTTTATCGCTGGCCCTTATTTTCGCCAAAACACTAAAATTCCACCAATAAGGGCCGGTGGAATAAGGGCCAATAAGGTATGTAATAAAGTGTAGATTCGCAAATCCTTACGGATATCAGCGTATCAATTTTATTGTTCAGACTTTATGTGGCTCATAAAAGTGTTTTTATGAAGGTTTAAATTCCGGCGTTGGTGTTGTTTGACCTGACAACCATATTAATCACTACACGCTCATCTTTCCTATCATATATAGCCGTTTCTCCAGCTCAACTCGATGTTGGTGCCAATGAATATAGATAGGACTAGACCCACCCACAACTCACTCTATTTAATTATGGTTTTTGTCTTTCTGTTCATTGCCAGCATGCTTTTAGAGCTCCCAGTCCCCTTGCTGTTGCGCATATAATAGGGCAGTTCTATTTACAGATTCAATGTATATTTTAAGTAGTTTGCGTTCTGTATTGTCACTATATATCCATGTTGTCATTGTAGATCACACGACTTTAGAAGAACTGGTATTCTTATTGATTGTATTTAAGAATTACATTTATAGTTGTATTTTTTTCACACGACGCTTGTTATTGTTCAGGTCAAAGGTTTTTGTATGAAAGTGGCATCTTACCGGATATGAATAAATTAACCAATCAGTTAGCATACGAAACACGACATCCGAAAGCTACATCCCCATTATCTTCAGAGGCATCAGAGAGTCCTCCTATTCTACAGAATGGTGCATTGCTTGCAATCAATACTACTTGTAAGTACGTTTCTTATTTCGTAGGTAAAACTAACAGCTAGTTACAACGTTTCTTTAGTTGGACAAATACTTGGTATAAACAATAAAACGACATCACATAAATATTCAATCTTGATTTTTCAGAAAAAAACTCTGGTCAAAATATTATGACTATGTTAGATAATTTTAACTACATACATTTTCAATATCTTACTGACTTTTATTGCACCTAAACTTAATCCGAAATAAAAATCCATCCATAAGGATTTGCACCAAAACTACGCTGGACACAGTGAAAATTGAAAATATTAAAGTTTTTACTATAAACGTCTTGCCTCAAACAGTCTAATGCATATTTCTAGGAATAAGAATCGAAATGCCAATTAGACACGGAAGTTAACGAGTTTTTTTTCAAATTCGGGAAAATAAGTTTTCCTTGGGTTTGTTTAGAAGCGATTTCGAGAAATCGTATTTTTTCGATTTTCAGAAGATTATTAGGGTGAGATGCCACTTTCATACAAAAACCTTTGACCTGTATCTGTTAAATATTCCAACAAACATGATCTACATTCCTGGACAGAATCTCTCACAATTTAGACCACATTCATGTTTTTTCCAGAAAACAAGCATTCATCGGTAAACTGAAAAAGTTTAACTTCCTTTCCCTCTTATATCTGTGGCCACTTTCGTATCACTTGTAATACTAATTTTAGCTAATTTACCACCTTTTACCATAATAAATCTGTCCAGGATTTTAGGCCTAATAAATAAATAAATAAATTAATTAACTGCACAATTTTCTGAGAAATATTGAAGTACTTCAAGATATCAATGCTTCGGTTAATTTAAAAGTTCAAATTGTACTAACGATTGATTGGTTGAAGAAGTATTCAGTGGGCACATGATCAAACAACATCCTGACAACGTTGAAGACACTTTTCAAACGTTGTTGCAACGTCGTGTGACCATGCTGTGCATACTGGGTTATATTTAAAATAAATACTCTAGTTGAATCAGCTTTGTATACTTCACACGCTTCTGATTGTACCGTGTTTCTGTTTGCTTTCAGTTGCAGCTAGTACTCCACATTTTGACGATTCTTCTTATTCAATCCGTTCATCTTCTATGTCGATGAAATATGAGAACAGTCAAAACACTATCTCTCCTTATGTATCTTCAACCGATAGTTTAGGCCGTCCTCTCAACCCAACTCCCAAGCAGGCTAGTAACACTACAGTGAGTGTCGATGGAATGGAACAATACGATGACTCCAAGTTGGCGACTATAGCAGAAATCTCAACTAATTTATCCACGCAGTTAGGACAAAAAGGTATATCTTGTTTGTTTATTAAAACACAGTAGAGAAAAGGTATATCTTGTTTGTTTATTAAAACACAGTAGAGAAAAAGGTGTTATATGAGAAATTCCAATTTGTTTGAAACAAGTGTTCCACTGTAATTAAATGATGTGTAAATAAATGTTTATTATTAACCTTTGAACGCATAAGCATACCTCCTGGTTATATTCAACTTCCCATTGGAAACCTTTATAATTATATGAGGAACCAGGGGGTCTTAACAGCTTTTACCAAATATATTTGACATTATATTTCCAATAATTTACCCCCTGGAAAAACCCCAAAATAGCAAAGAAATTACCAATAATTTTATTCCTTTCCGGGGACATTATGCTTATGCATTAAAGGGTCAAATATTTAATGAATGCGAATTTATCAAGGGATATTAATCCGTCTTTTTTGTAATTCGAATTTTATTATCTTTATTTCAAGTTGGTATAAAATCTACATAGTTTGAAGAAACTAATACAAACAAACATATCACATAAAATAAATAACTAACAACAAAATCAACAGTTAATAATAATAAAAATATATTAGATATAATAAGCCTCAGCAATCTAGTTGCATAGTTGACAGTTACATCTTCATGCCAAGCTTTAATTTTTAGTTTAAAAGTAGTAAGTGAGGACGATGTTTTTATGTGGTCAGGTAAGGTATTACAAAGGACGCTACCCTGAAATATAAAAGAGTTGTTGCCATATTTAGATGACATAATTCGGGGGAGTTTAAGTAGATTTGATATGCGGAGGTTATAATTTAGTAAATTTGGTTGAAATAGATTCCACATGAATTCTGGGTTCAAATGATGAACAGATTTGTGAATCTCCGTCATCAAGTATTGCAAATGCTGCGTGTTTATGCTAGACTCCCACTTATTGTAAGTCCCCAATTATTGTAAGTAGTTCCTCTAATGATAATGTAAAGACATTATATAGTAGACTTAATGCTCTTCGTTGGATAGTCCACATCTTAGTTTTCCCCTTTTTTCCCGCAGAACATCCAAATTAAAGGACAATACTTAAATGGGGATAGGACATATGCATTGCAAAGAATACGTGTTTTATCCAATGTTAGATAGTTTCTAATTCTTAGAAGAGCATTTAGTTTTTTATTAGACTTTTTACATATTTCATACACATGCTTATTAAAATTCAATTTAGAATCTATGGTAACTCCAAATAGTTTCACTTCTGGGCTTGACAAGATAATTGTGTTATTGATGTCAATACACAAATTCTATCTCTTTAAGCCAAGAAACATGAGTTGAAATGTTTTAGCGTTTGCTACCATGGAGTTTAATTTGAGCCAATTAATCATGTGACGTATGTCATTCTCAAGTTTTGTCGTAACTTCCTCAATAGTTTCTTCACAGCTGTATATTGTGTTATCGTCAGCAAAGTTACATATTTGAGTTTCCTTAATAAACCAAAATAAGTCGTTTATGAAAATATTAAACAATATAGGACCTAATATAGATCCCTGTGGGACTCCAATAATTAATTGAATCCAATCATCAAAAGAGGTGGATATTTGGTTATAGATTATTTTTTCCAGCATTTTTGAAACAGATGGCAGGATACTAATGGGTCTATAGGAAGGCGTTTCTTTCCTCCAACTCATTGACGAATGAAAAATAATTCTTGTAATCATAGGAAGTACTACTGGAAAAGAAATGTCGTGTGAAGCATTTGGTACAACTGTAAAAAGTCTCACGTATGGTGTATCTGGAGCCTTAAGGAAAGAACAAGTGAAAACTCCTGTATCGATAGTTGGTTCAAGACCAAACGCTACTCCTAATAGCAAGGTAACCAAAGTTTCTGTTCTGAATCTGTATTCCAGTATAAGTGATGGCTCAGTTAATCAAACCAAGGTCTGACAGGTAGATGATACACGATCATGCAGTGCTGCGATTCTATATTCTTTATATAGATCTATCATAATATTGTACCTGCTTAAATCCTCTTATCATAATATTGTACCTACTTAAATCCTCTATCATAATATTGTACCTACTTAAATCCTCTATCATAATATTGTACCTGCTTAAATCCTCTTATCATAATATTGTACCTACTTAAATCCTCTATCATAATATTGT
>JANTOQ010137151.1:3510-15325 GCA_027564595.1 Bythotiara depressa | reverse complement strand
GGGGGGGGGGGGGGGGGGGGGGGGTGGTCATTTTTGCCCGCGAAAAATTACAACTTTAACAACTTTTGATCGCATTAAGTTATTAACTTGACATTTTGTGTCTCTATAAGAAGCAATATGGCGCAAAAAAGTTTCTTAAAAGTTCCCCCTGTCAGGGGGTAATGTCTTCCGAATCATGTTTGCTAAAAATATGATCAAAAACCAAATTCTCCCTAAGGCTTTATTTTGCATTTTTAACAATAGAGGGACTGATTATAACATATATATACTTATGTTCGTAGCATAGCTAATAATATATTTAGAAAATATTTCCTTTGGAAAGGAAAATCAATTCACTTACTTCAAAAACAACGAAAAACCCCATGCAAATTGCTGACGTCAGTAGCACCTGTTATGACGTCATTGGTCAAATGTTTGACTTAATTGTCAAGACAATAGCCCATAGTGACTCTGATAAAATTCCAAAGCTTAATTCCATACAGATCAAGAGATATAATAAGATTTGTACCGCGGGAAAAATTGACCCCCCCCCAGCCTTGGTTCGACCAAAAATAGCCCAGGCTTAATAGGGTTAAAAAAATGTTTACAAAGAGAGATTAATCTTTCTAACGTTTAAACTAACTGTTACTAATGGCAAGGAACATTTATCCTTCCTTTTCTTTTTTCTTTTGTAAGAATTTACAACTTATTGTAAGAAATTACAAGACTATTCCAAAAGAAAAGTAAACAAACCCACCTTATGAGACGTAATCAGCTGCAATCTTAATCATTTGTTTGTTTTCAAATTATCCATCCGTAATAAACTTTAAAACGCTGTTTCTCAGGAACGTTTTTTAGTGCTATTCCCTAAAAAGGTACAAGGGAAAATCGGGTGAAAGTTACTTTCGACATAGTTAGAATCAGCGATCTTTGCTCTACAAATCCATGTCTCATTTTTTCTTTAAATTGTTTGATCGTGAGATAAGAATGCATAAACAGGAGTGAGGCAGTTTTTCAAACATTTTTAGTAACACGGCAAAGTCTTCTTATTTATTCCAAATTTCAAGATGTTATAAAATGGTTTGTAGTACGGGTATACATTTGAAACTTTGTATTCTGCCTTATTTTTTGAGGAGCATTTCAAATCGTAGATCTGTTTCAGTGTAAAACCAGCAGATTAAAATGTGTGCTTCGTATTCGTCTCCAGATTCAAATTCAAAGTCAAGATTATGTGTAGGTCACCATTGTTTTCCGTGACTTACCATCAGGAACACTATTTACTGCATATATTACAATTCTCAACAACTAATCTCCACTTCCAGATCTGGTGCCCCTATTCATTGCAGCATTGTATTTTTCCGAGCCTCTTTGATGTTGGCTTTCACCCGTTATACCCGAGCTTGATTAATTTATTTTGTTTATCTATTAATTCCTTGGCCAGTGCATTGTTGAAGTCATACATAGATCAAGGCTTAGAAATAGATTCCTTTAGAAATAGATCCCTAAAGAGTAAATTGGAATTTGATAAAAAGGTATATAATAAGCAAAGGAAATTATGCGTGAAACTTCTCCGTAAAAGTAAAACTACTTATTACAATAATCTACAGAATAATAATGTTGCATACAACAAGTTGTTTTGGAAAACTATAAAACCATTATTTTCTGAAAAATCTCGCACCAACGAAAACATCACAGTCATTGAGAATAATGAAATAATTTATGATGACTAAATAATTGCAGATATCTTCAATAACTACGTTCGCAGTTTAGTTACAAATTTAGACATAAAAATTCCGCAAGAATATATTTCTACACATAAAGGAATTGCAGACCCAATTCAAACATTTAACGGGTAGTACACGCGCTAGACATAGTCATGATATGGCCAAAAAATTAAATTAATAAATGAAAGCATGATCAAAAGTATATGAAATGAGTTCATTCATTTTTATAGTAATGGAGTATCAAAACTTTTCGTTTGTATGATAAAGTTAGTTACATGAGATATAATGTTTTTATTGGAAACGAAATCAAACATGTCATTGCCGTAAAAACAAAAATATTACACTGATTGAGGTTATCAAAGAGTGATTGACGAATATCAATGTAATTAGGGAAATGCAAAAGGAAGTGCTCAACCGATTCATTAACACCAATTAAACAGGTACAAAAGGGATCAATCGTGTCATAAAAATTATGGCGAAATTTGTGCTCGCGAAGATGATTGAGGCCAACGCCTGTTAGTTATTTTATGCCTCGAGGATGATGAATTTTATATAGAGAGGATGGAGTCGGTCGAGTAAAGAGTAAAAGCGGTCGTTTAAAAATTGATAATGAAGACAAGGTTTGGATTTCCATTTAGTTGCACAATAAGGAAAAAAAGAAGATCGAAACCGTTCACTTCTTGCAATGGGCGTATTATTGAATATTTTGGTTGACCTTAGGTTTTATGAAGAGGAGTATATAATCGGAATCATTTCCTTAAGATAGGGAGCAGTTTGATCATTAATTATTTTATAAAACAAACAAAGTGTTCAACTATATCTACGATTCGATAAGTGTTCAAAACCTAATTCCTTATAAAGTTTTTCTCGTGATGTTCCACGTATTGCACGAGTTATTGCTAATGTTGCGTTGTACTAGACGGATTCAATCTTTTGAATCATTACTGTGGTATTCATAAATGATATCACCATAATCCAAATGATGTCTCACGAATGCTTTATAAATATTAATTAAGGCGTGGCTAGGCAAATATTTGTATAATCGAGTGATTAATCTTACTCCTCTATTGGCTTAGGAAACTTTCTCTTTTATGTGATGATTAAAACTTAGCCCTTTGTCTAATATCATGCCTATATGTTTATGACAATCTTTAGAACATATACTACCTTCATTAAAAGTTAATAACGGGAGTTGTGACTTAATAGGATTTGGGGAAAAAGTAACTTCAGTTGCTTGTTTAGAAGGATCAGGATCGAAAGACCTCTTCCATTGATTGGCCCACTCAGCAATTAATTTAAGGTCCTTATTCGAAATATTTGAACATCTTAAGTTATCAAACATAACGGAAAAAAGTGAGGTGTCATCAGCAAATGTTTTGACGCTAGAATTTAGGCCACAAAACAAATCATTGATATAAATTAGTTAGAATAACGGTCCTGAAATAGAACCTTGCGGTACATCTACTAACACATCCCTCCAAGTAGAATGGTGTCCATTTAGAACTACACTTTGAAGCCTGCTAGATAAGAAGTTTGTAATAATTCTTAATATATCAATATATAATAATATATTATTTTTTCCAAAGTAAGAATATAAGGTATTATAAATGCATTTTTCAAAAACGTTTCCGCAGATAGGCAGACGAGATATTGGCCTATAATTATTTAACAAATTTCTGCTGTCTTTTTTGTGGATAGGTATACAACATTCGCGTTTCCCACCCATTAAAATAATTATGTATGAAAAAGTGTCTGCATATTTTGAAAACATCTTCTCAAAGTATCAATGCGGTTTTCGAAAAATATATAGTGCACAGCATTGTGTTTTATAGCTATGCTTAACAGCTTTTATAGGATTCTGGATGATGGTGGAGCTTATGGGAGCTCTACACACAGACCTGTCAAAAGCTTTTGATTGTCTGCCTCGTGACCTACTGATAGCGAAGTTACACGCATATGGTTTTGATAGATTTTCTCAAAAACTGTTTCATAGTTACCTACGAGGACGGAAAGGGAGATTAAAGATTAAAGATTAACAACTCTTTCAGTGGCTAGAAATTATATTTGGCGCCCCACAAAGTCACATTCTCGGACGTCTTTTATTTAATATTTACATATGTGATTTATTTTTAGTTTGTTATGACACAAGCATTGCCAATTATGCTGATGCTAGTACTCCTTATACATTTTGCTAGTAAACAATCTGAAATGAATAGATTAAAAATAGATGCAGCAAAGATATTTCAATGATTCACACAGAACGCAATGAATGCTCACTTGAAAAAATGTCATCTTCTAATGAGTGGGTCATTACAATCAAAAATTTCAATTGGAAATCAATTGCGATTCCAAGATGCTACTAGGTGTAATATTTGATAGAAAACTAACATTTGATCCACACGTTTCCCATCTTTGTGACAATGCGAGTTAGAAACTACTTGCTCTGGCCAGAATAGCTCCATATATAAATGTTGAAAAGAGGAGAGTACTCACGAAAGCATTCTTCTCTTCCCAATTTGGATAATGTACCCTTATATGGATGAATTACAGTAGAGGATTGAATAATCGTATAAACCGCACTGCATGAAAAATGGAATTTCACATATTCCCAAAAGCAAGAAATATGATATTACTGCACATTTCCTGTGCGGTAATATTTTTATCTATATTAGCACGTATTTCCTTATGACATATGATGTTACCATTTAGGAAATGTGGGACATATCAAATATCCAAAACGGTTTTCAACAGGGAATTTGATATTCCATGTTAATGACAAGAATAGTAATATTACCATTGATTTACATCAAAGGGTAATATGAAATTCCAAGCTGTGGAAATATCGTGGAATACCGTATTACACGTTAAGGGACATATGGCAAGCATGAATTTCCCAAAGGAAATATATCTTCATATAATGATTTTAAAAATAAAATCATATTATAAACACCAGTCGAATACATATATAGTAATTAATACCATGAAATCCCATACCCCACACGTTACGAGACATATTATTAATGAGTTTGTGAACGCTGATAGGTCTATCAATATAATATGTACTTAAAATCCTCTTCCAAAAGCCTCGTGATTGTCACATTTTCGGACAAATCGAAGTGTTTATATGTAGAATTCTTAGCCTATTACTTGGAGAGAAAGTGCTAAAAATGCTTTTCAGAACTATACGAAAATTCTAAAAGCAAATTTGAGTAAGAGTTCTCTACTTTATTTTTACCAAGACCCAAGTTAACATCACTCCAAATATTGAAGTTAGTTATGATTAAAATCAATAAGTAAATACTTAAAAATCCAAAGAGGAGGAGATACAATTTTGCTTCCTCGGGTCAATGTTCCTAGCGGAGTTGTCTGGTAAAGCGAGTCGCATCTCTGACTCATAGAGTCCAGGAATGAAATTCGTAGCACAAATGGGTGCTTTAAATGCTAACCAGGAATTCGTGCGTGACCACTCCTGGAAACAATAGACAGTCTATATGCCTCGAAATTACGGAGGCTAGCCACGTAAAATATAATCACTATCACTATCACTATAAAAATCGAATCTACATAATTAACTACAATTGCAATTTTGCAATGCAACAATAAAATATAGTATAATACAGTGAAACACTTGAGATCTATGATTTATTCAAAGATCATGGAAGAAGAAGTACATCAGCAACTTTCAGACTTCTTAGAAAGGAATAATCTCATCTCAAAATTCCAATTTGGGTTCCAAAAAGGTAAATCCACAGAGCTTGCAGCAATCTCTCTGTTTGACAATATAAGACATGAAGTAGACGCTGGTAAATTAGTCGGTGCATGCTTTTTAGACCTAAGTAAAGCTTTTGACACTATAAGTCATGACAAGCTTCTTACGAAACTTGAAGCCTATGGTGTTATTGATAATGAATTAACGTGGTTTAACCCTATTTCACATGGGTTTTTTTTTGGCCCCCAGTTACATATTATTTAATAACTTTTTATTGGCTTGTTCGATTTCTTTGAAACTTTGTGACTTTTAATTTTTTTTTTATTACCTTCACAATGATACAATTCATTTCTTGGAAAAAAAACTTTCCGGGGGTAATTCCCACCTGGTACCCAGGGTGTAAAAAAAATAAATTATACCATCATGTCCCACAAGCGTTGTGAATGTGCCTTGAAAGACATGTCTTCTTGAGATTGTCTGGCCTGATGAGCCGTGAATTCGGCGAAACCGGTCTACAGCTGTCCTGAGGTTGCACCTCTTCACACGCAATTTTGTATATAATATATATATATTATTTTAGGTGGTTTTATTGTATTTTAGTCAACTTTAAATAAAGAGCTAATAACCCCCTGTCTTAGTGATGTATACTTCCCAAAACCTTGCGCTAGGCGGCAACCAAAAGATACGCCAACAGTGCAGATGGGGTGCAGTTATAACACAGGAAGGTAAAGTAAGTAAAACAAAACTTAAAGAGGAGGGTAGCAAAAATGTTATTTTTCTCCGAATTCAGATTGAATCAACAAACTGTAGCAACATGGAAATGGACACCTGAAATCGAGGATTACCATTTGAAATGTCTTTTTGAGCTCAAAACGAAAGAACTTTGACCCTGACCTAATTAAAATGTTTGAGCATGTTAGAAAAATGATGACTGTGGCCTTTGCGAAAGAAGACTTAAGACTTTGACGTTTCTGTGGACAATGATTTTAACGATGAACTGGCCAAAGATTTAATAGAGAAGCAATATAAATTAATTAATCAAGCTATAAACTAACGTAAATGACTTAGGACTCATTTTCTCTTTAACTTTTTCAGTAAATACTAATACAAAATGAGTGTGAGTCATGCGTAGGTTCTTCTTTCATTCTTCCTCAGCCATTTGGCCCTCCAATAAATTATTCCACCATTTGCTAGTTCTGTCAGAATTGATCCGTGTTTTTTTCTTCGCTCGAACAAATCTATAAGGTAGGTTATGGAAGGGTGCATATAAAAGGAGACCACTGCAAGGGTTGTAAAATACACAATTATATAAATTTTAATTCGAATTCAAATGAATTCCGAATGTTTTTCTTTTAGATGGAATTGGAAAATATAGTGAATAGAATAAACATTTATAATTTACATATACATTAAATTTTATATGTCCAAGGGTCTTCAAGAATAAGAGTACCACTTTTAAATTAAAATTTTTTTTTTGCATACCTGCCAATAAATGATAAATAAAGATACATTAACATTATTAATTTATTGTTGTTATTATTATTAAAATCGTTTGGAACATTCCGTTCTGTGCCTTGCTTCTTCTTATAGTTGAACCTGTAAATAATTATCACAGTAATATTTAATCTCTGCATATTCCATTTATGAAGCAAAAATAATTGTTACTTCCTAATAAAATTGGTAGCGTAAAAGACAGAAGAACGCGCCTGACGCAATCGTTGGTATCTTTGAATGATATGTTGTGCTCAGTTATTTCTTTTCTCAACATTAATTGTTGTAGACGTTGTCTTTTTCTATATACGATATACAAATAATACAATAAATTCACTTAAAAGGAACTCACATCAACCTCACGATACGAGAGAAAGACAATTGTTCCTGCAAGTAACAACAAGTTATAACGTCAGGAACCATTGTCAAAAAAAAAGAAAACCGTGAAGCTGAAAAACAGCCAACTCAGCTGTAAGAAACAGGTGTTATTGCAGTGCATATTGCTGAGACTGCTGCAGTCTTAAAGACGCCATGTTCGATAACCGTAGTGTATATATTTTGCTGCTTTTGCATTTCTGAAGTGAAATTCACTTCGGTTTACATTTCAATTTCGAACTCACTTCGCCTAATACTTTAGTATTCATGTAACGTTGACGTTGTCGGTTTCCTCTTTATTATAAATTGCTAAAATCATTGGTGGTGTTTACATGAGACCCGATATGAACTCATGCAGGTACAAGATTTCATGCCCGTATGAGATTTTATACCTGTCTACATAATATTTCTTGTAAGTATTTACATAATTTCGGGCGACATGAAACTCATACCGGTACATATTTCATACCTGTCTTTCAGATAAGAATGAGATTTCATGTCAACACGACTTTTCCATGTAAACGGAATAAAGCGATATGGAACTGTGATTTTGAGATATGCACATGTAGTGTGCATGCGCAAGTTGTGCTAAAAATGAAAGAGAACATAAAAAGCTCTTAGTTTTACATCTATTAATCATAGAAACAGAACATTTCAGGAAAAAAATATTTTTATCAGTCTTGAGAGATTATTTTCATCATAAAAATCCTCATAAAATTTTTAACGCGCACATGAATGCGAGCCGACATGGAAAGCTTAAGTTTAAGAAGTTTGACTGTTGAAGTAGTGTAGCGAAAACAATGATTCTGTGTGGTGAAAGTTTCAGCAACTTTGAAAGTTTCAGCATATACATATATTTTGACGAGGAACTTAATATGTTGTCCATTTTTAATAAAACTTTCATGAAATTTTGGAAAGGTTTATTGTGGAACAATAGTTCTTTCTATGCTAATTAATGCGGAGATAGAAGAAGAAACCATTGACATTATTTTTTTGAATCGCTACTCTGTTCACCATTTTGAGTGTTTTGTAATTTAAATTTCAGTTTTAGTACAGAAAATAGGTTACACGTCGTGTAAACACACGGCCTTTCGTACCGGCATGAAATTTCATGCCGGTATGAACTGATATCGGTCTTCATGTAAACACCCTTTAACCCTATTTTGGTTGGGCTATTTGATGGACGTTAAAAGGTTGGGGGGTAAAAATACCCCCCTCCCCCCCACCTTAAAATTTGAACTAAAGGTGCTACGAACGTACAATTTTGCATAGTAGTAACCACAACCTTCTACTTTTCAGAAATTGGCCATTCACATACACTGGCAACAAATTGTTTGCTGAAATCAGCATTTTTCCAGTGACGTCAGCAAACATCGGTGAAAATTAGCACCTCCACATAAATTAATATTAAAAGTGAACCAATTATGGAAAAAAGGTGGTTGACCCACCAAATTAAAGGTATTGCAAATGCCCTTTCAGAAAAACTACAACTGGTTTACCTATACTGGACGCTTTTTGCTGACGTCATCAGTTTTTTATGACTTTTTTGTGTTTTTTGTTCAAAAATGATAAATGACGTCACGTGACGTAGAATCATGATTGACAACTCTATGGAAAGCTACAATGTTGCTCTTTATGAAAAAGAACATTTGACTGCCCCATCAATGTTTAATTTTGCTGACGTCAGCACTTTTTCAGAAATATTTTAGTGAAAAACGGGAAAATACATCACGTGACGTCACGTGACGTCATCACGATGGATTTTTACCAATCTGTGACAAAATGTTTTACTACTTTATATCTTACTCATATCCAAAGTTTAAGTCATTTGAGTAAGTCTAGCAAAGGTTATGGACATTTACATTTATAGAAATATAATATCGGTATAAATAAAAGCAACCGCCACCTGTCCTCCACAAAACCCCCATAAATTTTTTCGTAGGCATGTGTATGACTCCAAACTCGCAGTAAATGTGTAAAACTAAATTGTGTTCACATAAAATGCCAATTTCTTGTTTTCTACAATTTTATGGTTGGGGGTAATTTTAGCCCCCCCCCCCCCCAACCAAAATCAAAATAGGGTTAACACCCCTGAAGTCCCGCGGTGCAAAACAAAATTTTAGTTTTACGCGATGTAAATGCTGAAAGCTCACTTTGGGGGTGTTTACATAAATCAGAAGCTTATAAATACACACTTGTAGCATGAAACAACCTTATGTATATCTCGTAGCATGAAACAAACTTATGTATATCTCGTAGCATGAAACAACCTTATGTATGTCTCGTAGCATGAAACAACCTGATGTATATCTCGTAGCATGAAACAACCTTATGTATAAATCCACAGCGATTACACTTAAATAATCCTCAAGGAAAACATGAAATTGACAAAATATGATGGCCATTTAATTTGTAAAATCTCTCCATCGAAACTTGATATGTTCTATCATACTTCATGATCTTTGTTTATGTGTTTCTGATAAAAGGAATATTTCAATGTTATTTATTTATTTCAAACAAAGTAACAACGGGAAAGAAGAAACTAAAACAGCAGGTCCGGGATGACCAAAACAATTAACAACAAAAATATTTATTTTATTTCTTTAGATTCACATGTTTCACTACCTATTTTACAATCTAGTGCACACCCATTTTGTGTCACCTGTTTCACCACCTGCATTTCCTGGACAATGTCTTGGATAATATTAGGTGCAAATGTTATGGAATTTATTATTCACACTATTTCCATAGAAATTACACAAAGGATACGGAAAACACTATTTCCACAGAAATTACAACAAAGAGTACTGGAAACAGGTGACAAACACGAATAAATAATTAATATATCACAATCTATATAAACAAAGAAACATCAATAAATATTAGATAAATTATAGAATTTAGAGCAACAGAGAGTGCGGTGCTGTATCATAAAGTAGAAGATAATTTAAAAATATAGAACTTATACAAATAATTAATCAAGGTAAATATATTAATATATTTCTGTTTTTTAATTAATTAATAGTCTAATTAACAGTCATTTGGCTAATTAATACTTTCTTACATACTTACATTTCTGTGTTTGAAATCGTTTAATTCGAGTGTATACAATATGCAAAACAACCGCACCTTTCTAATTATCGGAGATAAATGAAATTTTCAACAAAGATACGTTTTTAGATAATGTTTGTACCATGTTCATACTTTCTCATAGAAGAAGTTTTTCATTTTTGATTTCGGTTAAAAGTATGAATTTTTTTTCTGTGTTGGTTGAAGCACTTTCCATAACGTTTCGGTTAGAATTTTAATTTGAATGTGAATGTTTTTATTAAAAAATAAAAAGTAAAATTTTGAAACTAAACTTTTAGTTACTTATGAAAACATCATAAAACATATGAACTTGATTCATTTAATATATGCATATTTTGAAGGAAACCGTGACTCTCGTATTTATATTGTATCAAATAAATGAACTTATGTTGTTTTATAGATGAGGGTTGAAATTTATCTTCTTGCTTTATTAATGGTTCAATGTTTCAGCCGACCGCCTCAAGGTAAATTAATGTGCGATAATCGAGGATGCAGAAAAATTTATGTAAAAAGGGAATGGATACCATGCGCCATATACCATGAAGATAATAATTGCTTGGAGAAAAAGTATAGTTGGTATCTGAAGTGACAGCTCCGTACAACGATATATTTATTTATTGTATAGTATTAAAATTTGCTATTTTAGTTACTTATGGGATAGTTTGTTGACAAACGACGTATTTTCTAATTTTATCTCCAATTCTCCACTCCGCACAGGAAGTAGAAATAATTATATTCTTTTTTATTATGTTTACCGTATTATTTAATCAATATTCCGCCGCCTTCCAATAACCGTCGTATTTAAATGAATCTTGAAATAAATCTCGTACTCGGATAAACATTGCTCTAGATGGATTTATTCCAGCATTAATTCCAAGTTTTTATGTCCAGTGTGTTGTAACTTTGTGCAGATCTACTGACATTTTACGATATTTTATTGAGTGGTAGAAAAGTCAAATTATTTTATTGATTGATAGAAAGTCAAATTATTTTATTGATTGATAGAAAGTCAAATTATTTTATTGATTGATAGAAAAGTCAAATTGTAATATTTGTAATAAGTAAACAAAACGAAGGAAAGTTTTAACGAGAGTTTGAAATGTGTCTTTTAGTTTTTCGATTCAATTACTAAGGCATTAGGCACTACTAAAATCTAACACAAGACAAAAAAAATTATAGTACAAAAAAAGCATGTTTCTGACGTTGAATTAAGTGCATGTAGTTAGTACCCATTGACAAACCTCCCGCGGCTGTATGTATGTTTGTATGTATTCATTTTTCTGCTATTTTGTATTTCCAATTAATTAATTAATTAATAAATTATTTTTGGAAATAAAAGAAAATATAAATTTGGTAAAAGGTGTTAAAACCCCCTTGGATTTCATAAAAATATAAACGTTTCTAATAGATCTTTTACAATAAGTAGGAGGTATATACTCAGTTACTA
>JANTOQ010137040.1:0-15328 GCA_027564595.1 Bythotiara depressa | reverse complement strand
TCCCATTGGAAACCTTTATAATTTTATGAGGAACCAGGGGGTCTTATCAATTTTTACCAAATTTATTTTACATTATATTTCCCATGATTTACCCCCTGGAAAAAGCAAAATAGCAAAGAAATGACCAATGATCTGATTCCTTTCTGGGGAGTAAAGGGTTCAAGTTTTCTGGACATGTCCCGTGATCTTGTAGATTTTATGAGAACTGCTTATTTGGTAGTTGGAATGGTGTAATTCAAGAACAAACCTTTAACCCTATTTTGCCAGTTGTGTCCCTGGAAATTATTTAAATCTATATTCATTTCTTTGCTGTTTTGCTTTTTCCAGGGGTGGTGTACAAATTGGAAATAAAAGGAAAAATAAAGTTGGTAAAAGTTGATAAGTCCCCCCTGATCTTTCATAAAATCATAAGGGTTACTATTTAGGAAATTTACAATACAGGAGGTGTATCCAGGCATTTTAGGGTTTAAATATTATTTTCTTTTTAAAAATGTTCTTAATAATTATCTTTTCTTATTTAGCCATCTACTCCAGAATCATTTTACCTTCTTCCACAACTGCAACACCAAGACGTAGACAAGAAGTGTGTTGTGATTGATCTTGATGAGACTTTGGTGCATAGTTCATTCAAGGTATGTTTGTGTACCATTCAAAACTTGTAACTGCATTGAGGTATAAAGAAATCAGATAAATAGTACTTAAAAAATGGTATCTATTCCTATTAACATTATTTTTTAAACTAATATTTTAGTTTTTGTTATTTTTATTATAAAAGTTATAAAGACAATAATGAACTAATTCTTAATTAAAACATGAGACCAGAACAAGTTAATTATTTGTGGTTTGGACTTCAAAGAGATATGGGTCTTGGACACAATGTAAAAAATATATTTTACCAGAATATTGATACCTTTTTCATTGCATCATTTATTTGTTTCTAGTTTAAACTTATTAAGTTTGGGCTTTATTTGACTGCTGTAAACCCGACAGGGGGTCAGTATGACTCCCTCTTTCCATATTTCCAGAACCACATTTGATAATGAAATTTTACCGCAATATATCTAGATGCCTTATCTCTAAGTATTGACTATCAAATGACATTTACAACGTCACCAGTCTCTGTATTGACAATATTACATTACATTTTATGTGTTATACTATATATTAAATTTTGGTTTGTAAGTTATCAATTCTAGTCTGGTCTGTAAGTTAAGACTTATATGAGATTAATTTATTTTTATTCTGGTCTGTAAATTAAGACTTACGCAAGATGAATTTATTTTTATGTTCATGATATATAACCTTACAAAAAGTAAAAACATAATATTTTTTCATTTACATACTGAAAACTAATATTAGCATTTTTATCTGTCTGCACCCCTTCTCTGCCATAAACATCTTACTAGAATCCTTTATTATTTTATGAAAAACCAGGGGGTTTATTTCATGGTTTCAATAATTAACCCACTTGAAAAAGCAAAAACAAAGTACTGACTTGCTTTGATCCATTTTCGGGGACTCCAGGTCCTAATAGTTTATGAATATTTACTATTTGATTTATTTGTCTTGTAGCCTGTAGATAATGCAGACTTCATTGTTCCTGTTGAGATTGACGGTACTGTTCACCAGGTTTGTGTTTTGTGCATGTGTTTTATTTATTCTGTTTACATTTTATGGCTTGTTTAATATTTCCTGCCAGAATTTAGAACTATGTGAATTTTTATTGTACATAGAGTATTGTCTATGCTTTTATTTATGGAATGGCAAGAAATATACTATATACTATATACTAACCGTTTTTATAATAACAAAAGGGGAAGAGGCTTTGAAAAGAACATAGTGTTGACATATAGTGTTGACAGCTTGTTATTTAAGTATGAACTAAACACTTTAAATAAGATGCTGTCAATGCTAAATTTCCAATTTTTGAAGGATATGACCAGAAGTGACATTGCTGATGGCACTTTAGGGCATCATCAAGTTGTGATACAATATTAAAAGCTTTTAAAAATAAATTATTCTGTCTTATGGCATAACACTTTAGCACATCTTCATCCTATGTTAGAATTTTTTTTTTTTAACTTAAGAGTAAAGTGGTCACAAACATTTTAAAATATAATAATCTGCTATAAGTACAATTATCACACACAAAATTGAAAAAAGAGAAAAAACTGAACATCCCTAAAGTATGTTTAAATGATAAAAGCTTTAAATTAACAGCAATGAGGCTGTGTTTTTATGTTTAGCACATCCCCAAAGTATGTTACAATGATAAAAGCTTTCAATTAACAGGCTGTGTTTTTATGTGCTGAAATAATATGAGGAAATATCCATAGTGAGAATAAAAATGCAATCTGGTCATTAATTTTCATAATTATGAACTATTTTATTTACAAATAGAAAGCATGTTGTCTTCAGAAAGGTTCCCCTATGTTTAATATGTATTTATTTAGGAGAGTATTGTGGAGGTGTGTGTTATGAATGCTTTAACTCCTACATGTTAATAAAAGTGCTATTGTATTTAACATAGAGATTTCTAACCCCTTAAATGCATAAGCATATATTGGAAACCGTTAGAATTTTATGAGGAATCAGGGATCTTATTAGCATTTACCAAATTTATTATATTGTACTTTTATTACATTTCTATTAATTAACCCCCTGGTAAAAGCAAAATAGCAAAGAAATGACCAATGATTTGATTCCTTTCCAGGGGCACTCTGCATTTAAGGGTTAAAAGTTATATAATGGTGTCTTTTTTTGTTTTTGTTTTATTATTTATTTGAAAGGTTTTATTTGATAAAATGTTGTTACATGTGTTTTCCCATTTTCTTTCAGGTGTATGTATTAAAGAGACCGTTTGTTGACCTCTTCCTAAAACGAATGGGCGAAATATTTGAATGTGTTTTATTTACAGCCAGTTTAGCAAAGGTAGGTTTTTACTTTCAGTTTTCTTGATGATGTCCATCATAGCTGTATTATAATTTCCTTTCCCCAGATTTCCTGTTGTTTTTGTCATTGTAAGGGACGTTTTCAACTGAGAAAGATTTCTGCTACAAGAACTTTTTGTATGTATAAATGAAGTATTCCAATGTTTCAAGAGTTCCAATGGGAGAAAAACCATAGAAAACAAAGTCAACCTTCTCTTAATTTTTTTCCCTGTCTGACAAAAAATATTCCTGAGTGGAAATGAGCCGTACCAGTTGAGAAGCTTTTCTTGGAAAAGTTGGTTATGGCACTTGAAAGGGAAACAATTTTAATTTTAAAATATTTTATTTTTTTTCTGTCTGAATGTACCCCCTGATTACTGTAAATTTCCTATTAGAAACCTTTATAATTTTATGAAAAACCAGGTGGTTGTATAAACTTTACCAAATTCATTTTGTCTGTTATTTCCAATAATTAAGCCCCTGGAAAAAGCAAAACAGTAAAGAGAAGAGTTATAGTTTGATTCATTTTAGAGCATACTTACTAACTGGTTAATTTTGATTGTAGCTGGATCATGTTGTCTTGAAAATAGACAATAGGTATAGGAATCATGTTGTTTATTTTCTTCTTTTAGTATGCTGACCCAGTAGCTGATCTTTTGGACCAGACAAGTTGTTTTCGTTCGCGACTATTTAGAGAATCTTGTGTGTTTTACAAAGGAAACTATGTGAAAGTAAGACAATTCTTTCCATGTCTTTATGTTGCAACATGTATTGTCACCTTAAAAGTATAAATTTTCGCGAATTTTGAGATTTGGCAAAAATTTCGCGAAATTAAAACCCTGTGAAAATCTTCGGTCAGCCTGTGTTCGTGTAAATAAAAACCTGTAAAATTTTTCATAACTATGCTGAAATTCGTGGAATTTTCTCCAGGGAAGTTTTCATTATTAAATATTTGTTTCCATCATGAGAAGGTTCATTCTAGTGTTATTCAAATTAAAAATCACTTGTTATTATTTAAAATGTATTATAGACCCATTTTGACAATAAGTACTTAAATTGGTCAGTTTAGGATTTCACTGAAGTATAAAATTTTCTATTTGGGAAGATTCACGAAATTAAAAACTTGCAAAAATATTCAAACAACTGTCAATTTGTGAAATTTAAAACGCTGAAAAATGAAACAAAAATATGTCACGAAAATAAAACTACAAGATCTTTTAGACTCTTATGATTTTTCCAATGTATACACTTTTGCGGCCAACTTAGTATAATTAAAACAGGTGTTTTTTTGAGGTCCTTCCAATCTCTATATACTTTTTGTCATCAGTCTGATCAATTTCGATTTTGATTAGCAATAGGCTCATTTCCCTTTTATACGAATAAGAACACGTCAAAGTTCTTATTCAGCAAACATGTTTGTTTGCTGCTTGTTACATAAAAACTGTGTTAAAACTAAATTTATATTCATGAAAATCTCCTTGCAACAACCTGAAATACATTTGTTATCATTTGTATAAAAGTTATTTGTTAAATTCTTATGAACAATATTGGACACAAAGATATTGAAAAGGATCAACCGCCAGAAGATTTAAGCAAAATAACAACTTACTGTATGCCTGGAAATGTTATGGAACAGAAAATAAGTTTTAGTCCTGGATTTTAACCTCTTACTGTAGAATATAGGATGTTTAGTCAACAATTCCTTAGAAAAAGAGGTAAAATTAATGCTACTCCCTGGCAACTGGTAGTATTCCCCCTGGAATATTTGAGCTTTTAAGGGCCTGGAAATTTACATCATTGGGGGAGGGTGTGTGGATATAACCCAATAAAAATTTGGATTTTGTTGTTGATAAGTTGTGTTATTTAAGAATTGATAAACTAAGATGTCTTTACTGAAAATAACAAATAACCTTTTTGACATGCTTTTTGTCAGTTTGATCAATTTGATTTCGATTAGCAATAGGCTGATTTCCCATTATAAATAACAAGAACACTTCACCAAACGTACTTATTCGACAAAAATATTTATTTACTGCTTGTTTCATAAAAAAGGAAAATATGCACAAAAATAATGGTGTTTTGTTTACTTTTATTAGTTATTTTATTCACTTGGTGAATCCAAAACATCAAACTATTTAACTAGGATTGTTTGAGATCATAATCCAAACTCTGCCATTTTTCTTTGCAATTAATTAGTTATTTTAACCTGGATCATTCAGATTGGTTAAAAGAACTCTTAAAAACATAAAAAACTACAGTCAACACCCATTATCTTGAACTGCTGAGAGCGACTGAAAGATTTTTTCGTAATAGTGAATGTTTGAAATAGCCTGCATCATTTTACAGAAGTTGATAAGCAAGGGACTTAAAAATTTGTTTGAAACAATAAAAGTTTGAAATAAACTGCAGTCAAAATAACAGATGTTGACTGTACTGCAAATTGTTACGAAAAGCAATTATCAAAATTGATTGCGATTGGTCAGTTACTGCACATTAAATTACCATAAACATATTACAAAGTTATACACACGTGTTCATAAATATAGCTGCAGTCTTATAATACAAATCAGTACAAGATGCAATAAGGTGAGACAAAATTGAATTGTTGTTCTACGGGCAAGGTCATAAAAAGTGTTTTTAATGATAAAATTATTATTTTGATTTATGATTTATTATTCTGATTCTGATGTATTCTGATTGAAAGATATTCCTGAGCATACACCACACTCACATATAATCAAATATTTTATTTCACTACACATGTTAAGTTGAAATTGGCCTGGAACCTCACTAGTCTGTATGTTTTAATGTATGTTTTGTGCTGTCTTAAAATGTGCTTCATATATTTATGTTTTACATATTTATTTTATAGGATTTAAGTAAACTTGGTCGAGATCTACATAATGTTGTAATTATTGACAACTCGCCAGCATCATATATCTTTCACCCAGAGAATGCTGTAAGTCTCTTTGTTATTGTATTGTTGGTATATATTTATTTATTTACTTATCTATTTATTTATCTTCAAATTAGCTACTTGTTACATAAACTAAGAGCATAATATTACAGATATGAACTCAAAAAATTACTTGGAGTTCCTAATACTGTACCTATGCAGTAAATTGAACACCTGTGTATGTACAGTCGAAATCTCAAGCAGGCTCTAATAAGTCAAGTCTCCTGTAAACCAGGACTAACAGTGGATGACTGGATGATTACATTATATTTACTAGGTTCCTGTTACTTCCTGGTTTGATGACAAAGATGACACTGAACTGAAGGACCTAATACCATTCTTGGAATCCATCAGTTCAGTGGATAACTGCATAACTGCTCTACAAAACAACTATACCCGATACAAAGCTGGAAAGTATTGTATTTCGAATGGTGGAGAAGGGTGACAAGGTAACTATTTCCGAGCTGTAGATGTGTACATATATTCAAGAAATAGCTTCATAAATAAACCAATCAATCAAAAACACAGTTACTAAAAAGACAATTGACCGACCATAGCAGGTGGCAGATGCAGGTGTATATGCTCTGTCTCCAGAGCGAGAAAATAAAGCAATAGCGATGGAGATAGTAAAAAAGTCATAGATTTTTTATGGTATCAATGTCATTTGTTTTACAAAATATGTTTTAAAGCATTTGTATTGAACGATTTTTGAAAAAGTTCTTTCGAGAATTTTTATAAGTATTTTGCTCTGGAATAGAATTTGATATTTTTCTAAATTATTTACCATTTTAATAATATAGTTTTCTTATAATGCTTGTGCATATATTTTATCTTTTTTAAACTTTACTTCTAATAGGACTGTGTATGAAGAAAATTGTAGCATTTTTTTAAATCTGGCAACACTTAATACTGGAATACTTTAACGTGTTGAACATCACACTTGTGTTTCTACAATACACTCAAAAGGGCTACTTCAATTGGTTTTTCAAACCAAAAAGCATATTATATTACACTGCCTACTAACCATGAGGAAACATGAATTCTTTTTCTGGAAATGCAGTGACTGGTCCTTAAAATAGAATAAAGTACAATAGAATCACTTTTTTACGTTCTCCAATTTATCTTTTTATTACATGATTGTCAATGGTTACAGAAAATCAGTAATTGCAAAAGATCGAATTCTTATTACAAACAAACCTGCCTTTAGTTCTTGCTGTTTGCTAAACTCTTTAATGCTTACCCCCTTGTTTATATCAAACGTCCCATTAGGAACTTTTATAATTTCATGAGGAGCCAGGGGGTGTTATCAGCTTTTACCAAATTCATTTTACCTTACATTTCCAATAAGTAACTCCCTAGGAAAACGAAAAATCTTAATTTGAATTATTCCCAGGGGACATTATATGTCAAAGAGTTAAAACTTTCAACTTAAAAATGTGAAGTTGTTTTCGATCAAAACCAATGAAATGTTCATTTATATGTGAACAGGAACCAGGAGAATCAGGATTTAGAGAACAAAATATGTTTTGTAAACTGTAGAGATATATAACATTTACTTCGTAATAGAAACCTTGACAATGACCGTGGTAATGAGAAACTATTATTATACTATATAGCACAGGCTGTTTTCACGATAAGATATTGAACTGTTGTCCATGTTTTTATCTTTTTAATAATTCTTTGTGCTTTGTTTTATATAATTAGAAATTAAATTAAGAATTTCAGTAAAAAATCTATGAAAGCCGTTATGTACATAGGAGAATGCTGTAGGTGAAATGTATACTGTCTGCAACTCTCATACATTGGCTCAATATAGTTACGCATATATACTACCAGTGGTTGTTGCAAATATTTACACAACAGTATTTAAACCTTTTCAATTCAAGACAACCCCACTGAATACGTTTTTTACCATAAACTCTGTGATTTTTTATTGTCAACTCGATAATCCCTGAAAACACTTTTTGCATAGGTGTTTGTCAGTATGATGCCAGTCTTTACTTTCCAAGAACATAGTCTACTTCCAAGAACATACCAGAAATAAAGATTTTGAAAAGTTTCTTGATTAATGACCCAAATTTTACTTTTAGTCACTTAATTATACCTGTTACGTTTTTTCACACCTTTCACACAGTTTCACCCTCTTTTCACACAGTTTCACCCCCCTTTTAAACAATTTTCATATAGAAATATATGGAAAACTTTAATTTTGATTTGATTTGTTTTATTTGAGTGTTGCAGTAAGTCATACGAAATATAGTTAATTACGAAAATTGTTAATTACAGCAATAATAGTGTCAGTTATTGTGCGATTGGCTTCCTGGTCGTTAGTGTGTAGCTTTATAAAAATATTAAAGCATGTGAGAGCAACTATTAATTATAAACTACACTTAATATTATAATCCTTTCCAGAAATTACGTCATCAAAAATTGCAAACCAGTTACACTTCATTTTTTAGAAAAAATGGATTTCATATTCGTATTCACCAATTGAGGTAGCAGAGTACCTCATGTACTGTATGATATTTAATTAAATACAATTTAAATCCAAAAATCTTTTTAAAGGTTAAGCTTTCCAAAAATATATGTCATAGTCATAGAGCAATTATGGGTCAAACAGGAAATCGCCCCCAACAAACGCCCCCCAAAAACTTATTTTTTCCTCTTTCTAGAGCTCCAACTCCTTGCCATCTTAAATTTCCCTGATATTTCTGCATAAATTGAAGCACATTTGTGATAACAAAAGAACCGTAGTTATGCAGACTTTTAAAGGAAACGAACAATTTCTTAAAGAGTTGGAGCTCTTAGTGTAAAACAAGGTAGTTGCCTTGTGAAAAAAATCTTATTTCACCCTGATAACAACGATAAAAACTTTGCCTTTAAACTCCTTTTAGTATTATTAAAAGCTGATTAATTAAATTATATATATGCTACATGTTTTAAGCGACGCAAAATATCTATGACGTATTGAAGACAGCTTGTAAGGATTAACGTTATTCGTAACGTTTAAAGGCTTGTTAAATTTTGTGTATAAAATTAAAATGACACTCAAAGTTATTATTTATTTGCTTAGTATGCCCAGAAAAAATGTTTTTTCACAGTAAAACATTTTTATCATAATTTGTAAGCACATTTTCATTGAAAAAAAATTCTCATTCGGATAGGATACTCTGCTACCTTAAAATGACATAAACCTGAATAATTTTGGCATAAAAGTATAATTAACACTTGTTTAAATAAATTTTGTTTTTTCATGAAATTGAGGCTCTGACTGCGTGTGCTTAAATTTAACTGTACTTTTAGATAGCTATAAAATGATTTCTGAAAGATTTCTGATTATCGAGGAATTAGATTCCTTACAAATATCAACTTAAATGTTTTACTAATTTCTTGAAAGGAGCATAGGAATACTAAGATACTAACTAACTAGGTTCTGGTTGTTTCCTTGACAGTTAACTCCATTCGCACGTGTTTTAATATTTCTATCTAGAGCAGGAAGTCAATCAAGACATAATATTTCCGTTATTATTAATTTATTCTGACATTAACCCTCGTATGAGACTTCTCACTTAATACCACGCCCAAGTAAAACAAGCGCAATTCCCCAAATTTACGAAAAACTTTATTTTTCACTACTTAACTACCTTATCACTTCTTTCTTTTTGTCACTAACTACATTATCACGTACACCGTACGGAAAAAAGAGTTAATTAACTCAAATGTGTGAAAATTAAAGCACGTTTTATCTGATTTACAACTTGTTATAATTGGTGAGGAAATCCAAAGGAATGAGGTTATTAAAGAAGTAGAAAGGTATAAATTTAACTTTCTTATTAATATCTGTATAAAGTAATGCTGGCTTTTTATATTTAAATATATTTCTTGCAACATTTTAACGTCATTATATATTCGGACGGGGGTTAGATTTTAGCTATATAGATATTCTTTTAATCGTGTTGTGAGCAATTTATTATTATTATATGTTATTGTTTTGCGCAGTAATATTATTTTAGTTGTTATTGTTCTATATATTTTAGTATGTTGTTTATTGTAGCAAGTATGTTCCTTTAATGGTATACAATTCTTTATATTTTCAAATAAATAATGTTTACGAAGTACATTAACATGAACTATCATATAACATCAGAAACTTATAAAACTCTTGAAACGTGAAACAACCTTCATCTGTATACATCGACAATGTGTTAAGGTCAATCTCCACTTAGAAAAAAATTCTCGAGAAATCATGATTTCAAGCATTTTGATTAGTTTCGCTTATTTTTGAGCGAAAAAACTTAAAACATTGTTCTGAGAAATAGAACAATAGAAAACGGCCCGATTTCGCATTTCGCAAAAGTCGGTTTTAAGTGTAGATTGACCTTTACTAACTCGTTAAAATATACATGTGCACGGTAGAATTTACTCAATACTTTAGTACCTGAATAGACCCCCTGCTTCTCTTAAATTTCTTATTAGAAACCTTTATAATTTATGAAAAAACCAGGGTGTCTTATCAACATTTACAAATTTCATATTCCCATTTATTTCTAATAATTAACCCCCTGGAAGAAGCAAAACAGCAAAGAAATGAGTAACAATTTGAATCATATCCGGGGGTACCAGGTACCACTAAAGGGTTAAAGAATTCTATACCACGTGATAATGCATTAACCGTATATGGTCATTTAATATGTAAAAAATTGTTTCATGCTTGAAGAGAATGTTTAAAAGCTTCTTGAAATATTTACTAGGTACGTTAACCCTTTCCGTAATCGTGCTTCCTGGATATATTAAACCTCCCAGTGGAAACTTTATAATTTCATGGAGAGCCAGAGGATTATCATCTTTTGGCAACATTTTTTTTACCTTTTATTTGAAATAATAAACCCCCTGGAAAAATGAAAATCAGGAAGGAGTCACAAATTATTTGAATCAATTCCGGGGACACGATGTTTACTAAAGGGTTCATACGAGCTATTGCAAATCACGTGGAAATTAATGCTTTTTTTTTGTCTGAAAAATATGCTTGTGCGCAGCAACAGAAAATCAAGGCAGGTCCTTTACAAAACCTCAAGGAAAAACAATCCCATTGGGCATTATATGGTCAAACAACGTCCTGACAACGTTAAAGAAACGTTGCAACGCCGTGTGACCATGATGTGCCCACTGGGATAGCTATATCCATCTTTAGTGTGTGCATTAAGAGTAATAAATTGAACACTTGTAGGTAAACCAAGTGAATGTAACGGTGGAATTATCTGGAATTTAGTTGTTATGGAAGTTTTAAATTTTATTTCTGACACAGTTTCCAATATATTTTGACAAAACAAAACTTCTTCTGTGACTGAGTTCCCTTATTCTATGACGTTTACTTACTAGCTACCTGTGTTAATTCTTTCAAGAAATGAGTTATCTTGTTCTATTGTTTCTGAGACTATAAAAGTATCCTAAAATCCTATAGATACCTTCCTTTGTAGCGTTAAGTCATACCAATTAAGTTATCATTTTGGTGTTTTTTTGGTGAATTGTGAAATTTATGTTACCTTCTGTAAATTTGTAATTTACCCCCTGGAAAGTACTTTTAAGGGCTTGGAAATCTACATCCACAGTTTTTTCATACGAATGAATGTTCTACCGAACTGAAGTTCAATCAGAAATTTATGACAGAGTTGAAGCATACAAGCCAATTTAGATTACTTTTATACGTTTTATACCTTCTGGTGTATAACTTTATTTTTGTGAGTAACTAACAATGCCATGATCCTGTTCTCGTTGTGAAGTAATAATCTTCCATGCTTCTCATCCAATCATAAGTTTCTGATAATACCTTCAGTTAATTTTATCTTCAGTTAACCCTGCAATGCATAGTGCCCCCGTAAAGGAATCAAATCATTGGTCATTTCTTTGCTATTTTGCTTTTTCTGGGGGTTAATTATTGGACATATAATGAAAAATAAATTTGTTAAAAGTTGATAAGACCCCCCGGTTCTTCATAAATTTATAAAGGTTTTCAATGGAAAGTTTAATATAACCAGGAGGTATGCTTATGCATTAAAGGGTTAAGCTTTAGGATCAAGACATAAACCATGACCATCCTTTCTTTACATGTCTTTGGCTACTTTTGTTATCATTTTATCGCGATATTTTTCTTTCTAGTGAGTGAGTCCAATCCCTCCACTGTGGATGCTCCTAGAACACCTGAATTAAGTTCTTTCTTTTTCCTTCTGTCTAGTACCACTAAAATATTCTGAAAAGGGGTCAACCCTTATCGGGTGTTACAAACAAACAAGATGACAATTTCTCTTTATGCGCTTACTCACACATTTCTAACACAATCGCCTATTCAGAAACTTTAGAACTTTGTTTTATTTCATATATCCCAAATCATAGTGTTTCTTGATCTGCTACACTCTCCGCCGTGGGTCATGTGTTCAGAAATCATGTAAGAAGCGTCACGTGATAAGTTAGTTCTATATAGCTCAATTTTTAAGGAATATTATGTACTTGTAGTTATGAATTTGAATGTGCGGCACAACTTTTTTATACGTCGAAAACAGAATATTTTTCTATAAGCAGTGTAGATAAAACCTATTATTACCTCATTCTAAATCGTGTATATATATAAACGGTAAAAATTTTAAAACTTTTTTAAGAGTTGATTTTTGTACTTCGGTTCTAGGATTATTATTAATTCAGTATAGTTATCTCCATAAATATTGCTATATTGTAGCTACATACCTGCTTAAATATTGCAATCGTTTTACCCCCTGAATTGTTTCAATTATATTATACGCATATAGGAAGGAGGCAGGAGAAATCGTCACGTAAAATGCTAAGTGAAAATTACCCGTAGAGTATTCTTGAGAAACTAACGTTTTGAATTCACTATAATTAACCGCTTGTTTTTCAACAGCTTTGGAACTCAACTCAACTTATTTTTATATTAAGCCGTATTACGTATTATAGCATCCAAAGCCAACTCCCTCTAATCTTAAAAAAGTGGTGACGGTATTTCCAGATAGCTCAGTTAAACTGGAAAATTGAGACCGTTGCGTTAGTGGGACATTTAATTATCCTCGCGCGTACAGCTTCCGTTTTAGCGGATTTTATGCGAAGAGAGTTGTATTGTACAATGAAATATTATTTTGTTAATAAAGATCATGTAACGTGAATTTTGTTTTCTTTCTGCCACATCGATTCCATTTAATTGAAAAAGTACTTTCTTCGTAATGCACGAAATGTGAATCGTATTCATCGTTGTGATCCGTGTGAAAAAGTAGTTTATCCGTATATTCAAGAAATGTGAATGGTATTCACCGTTGTGATCCGTGTGAAAAAGTATTTTCTTCGTGTATTCATTCGTAGTGATCTGTTCAGTGTCGTCCCACAAGTGTTGAGGTAGCGTCCATACTCATAAAATATTTTTGCTAGCTTCCTGATTGGTCCAAGTTTGTATTTGGCGGGATTGAAAAGACATATTTCCACTTGGGTCAAGTTATCCAAAAAACTAAAATTCTGTCCACAATTATTCTTCCCTCGGAAAGTCTCAATTTGTTCCCGTTTAAATGAATAAATAGTAATGGTCTAGCTGGAATCTTTATAGTTGCATTAGAAAGATCAGTCATACACTATCTGAACACATGTCACAGGAGGAGGAGATATGACAGAACATCAATCGAGTAAACAGTATTCACAAAACATTAAACACATACTGACCAGTTTTTATGTTATACTGGAAAATACAAAGCCCAAGTTCAAAAGTCCGTACCGAGCTTGCCAGGTCATGTATGTCGTTTTAAATCCTTAAATTATATAGCCAACGGAGATGACCGAAAAAACACGCACTCATTCGAAAAACAAAATACGTTCGAAAACTTATCGTGACAATGACGCAAACTTTTTTTACACAAACGATACAAACAACGTTCTGCAGTAAGTTTTAAAACTTGTTTCTCATAGTAACACGAATTATCTTAGCAGCATAGTGATTTCCGTTATCGAGTAAGCATCTGATAATATCCCCACAACATTTATTTGTTGTCAAGAAACTGGGATATCATTTTATTTCATATTTGAGCTGTGTGACAACAAACACATAAAAATGGAAGCTTTTCATTGTGAGTTATCTTTTTAATTTGTTTTTATTTGTTGCTGAATATATAAAAGATCGTAAGTATTTAATGGAAAACGTTCCCTTAACATAAATTAAAAGTTTCTGGTTTATTTTATTATATTAGACGTTTCCAGTTAGTTTACCTGATCGTGTGAACAAACCTTTAAATGCGTAACTGTGATTGGCAAAAGCTGTCCACGTGGCCGGTTTGTTTAGACCACAGTTAGCTAATCTTCCGTTCATTGTCATCAATTCTAAGAAAAACGTTATTCAAACAAAAGTTTCTAAGGAGGAAAGTAGAAAAGTGACTAATGCAATGACTCATCGAAACTCATTGAAATACTGAAGCTCTTGTGTTGTATGTCTGTTTATTTGTTTATCTTACTTTAGTTGTTTAGAACTTGTTTAAGGTTCAATGTTTAGAACTTGTTTAAGGTAGATCGATTCCGGCTTAATATTATTTTGTTTTTACTTTTTTTTGCTGGAATGTTTTGATTTATGATTTCGAATTCGAATGTTATCACGTCGTTGGATAAGGGCTTGTTTGCACGATAAGGTAAAATCGAATGAGGTTTATACAAAATTTGACCAAGCTCAGGTACTGTTTGAATAATGTTTTTCTTAGAATTGAAGACGATGAACGGAAGATTAACTAACTGTTGTCTAAACTGAGCAGACAGATTCTGAAACAGAAATAAATAAATAAGCCTGGTCATCTGCAAAACTAACATTTTCCCGCCGGGTAATTCGGATATAAACAAACCGGCCACGTGAACAGTTTTTGCCAATCACAGTTACGCATTTAAAGGTTTGTTCACACGATCAGATACTAAATCCCCGAATTACACGGGAAAACAGTTAATTAGTAGATACAATTCGACAGCGTGAAATACAAAGCACTATAATAAATGCGGGGAAATTTCGGGAAACCAATACCCCTTTTCATAAATCGTTGTGCAATAGTACGTCATCTTTCCAAAACAGCACATTCTGTACATTTTAATGAAAAATAGATTTCAGATTCCGATTCCTTGTCAAAAGGTAAACAAACATAAAATATTTTAGATTTCTTAGTAAATCAAGGAAGCGTTATCAATTCAATAACCCAAGCCTCTTTATCATAACGAGGCTTGGGTTGCTAAATCGAAATTGGAGATTTGTCCGAATATGGTCATAAGCCAAGAAACCGGATCTGATTGGCTTTTAAAAAACTACGATTTCCATACTGCACCGATTTTGTAGTACAGTCGGGCAAAAAAGAAATAGAAATGGACGGAAATATATATATATTATCATCGACAAAAATATAGTTAGAAGTACTGAGACTGT
>JANTOQ010136929.1:0-15332 GCA_027564595.1 Bythotiara depressa | reverse complement strand
AGAATTTATTCTTTCATATTGGTTTACAAAAAAAAATGTGTACTCTGAATGTGTAGTTACGGATAGTAAGCATGAGGGAACGCTTGTGGGGCACACAAAAATATAATCATGAACTGTGAATTTGTTGTAGATTTCATCTTGTGCATTGTGCCGGATAGGCCTAGAACTTCAAATAATTATTTTATAGGCTAAGAACTATGCATCCATAATATTTGGCGGGGATGTAAGTCTTTCTGGCGTTATTGATTACCATGAGAAACATAAAAACTGCACATATAACGAATCATTTGCAAAGATTAAACCCTATACAAGTCAAGCTGATTATTTTGTATTGAATCTGGAAAGTCCATTTGGAAATACGGTAAAGTTGCCAAAGAAGATGGATCCTGAAAAGTCAGTTCATCTTTTAGCACGTCCTGAGTCCGTAAGCGCTTTGAAGTAGGAAATGATTTTTTGTGTAGATTTGTATTGTATTTGTATTTGTATTGTGTACCTACAATCCTCCGCACAATATACATTGAGGCAAGGCGCCAAAGATCAAAATTAGTTTCGCAATTAATGAAGCAGCGTCTATGTAGATAGAGAATCTCTTAAAAACTTTTTCAGTTTACGCCTTCAAATTGGCTGTTGATTTAAGACTTTTTAGTTACTTTGTATCTGAAGCAACCGTAATCCTACATCACGGTTGCAAAGATAGTATGCTTCGCTTGCCTTGGAAAGGGACGATAGGAGATTTTGAGAGGTCTTGAAATGGAACATTCAATGAATTAGCAATACTTTTCTTTGTTTCTGATGAAAATATACTGGCAAGTGTAATTCTACCGAGTTTTCCACAAACGCCTATCCCCGATCTGGTTTTATGAATGCTGTAGTGAATAGGGAGGTAGTGAAATGGCCCTAAAACTGAAAATGTCTCTAATATTTTGTGTTGGATTGTAGATATATGTATTTGCTGGGAGAATATACTATACAAAGGAATGTGCTTACAAAATGAAAATTAGTAAAATAGAACAGTGGACATTGGAATAGACACAATTATAGCCATGTCACACCTTACATGAAAGTAGATTTCGATGAATCTCCAGAGTATTTGCATATTGCACGTGATAGACCCATCAGAAATGCGAGTTAAAAGGACAATTATATAAGATACCATTAAAGTCGCACTGTTTCAGAGAAGACCTTAGCAATTGTTATTGCTACTGTTCTTCTAAGAGACGTTATTTATCAGAGCTACTTGCATGGAAAAAAAAAAGAAATTTAATTAAATAAAATATGGTTCAACCCACGGTTCAGAAACCAAATATTCGCTTTCAAATGTTCGCAATAAAACGTTGTAAAGCTCTTATCGCCCACAGAATTTTGTACCGCCTTAGACTAGAAAAGGTCGTTCCTAAATAGTCCGGTAACAGCGAGCGCGTAGCGCGAAAGAACGACTAGTTAAACTTGGCATATCATTTATTATGCAAAGTCATCAGTCGTTGTTTTAAACGCAAGTTGCTAATTAGAAAGTTATTACCACGCTCCTTCGTTTGACTAATGGTACACAATTAAGTTAAATAGGATTATATAATACACCACTTTACAATTTCATGAAAACACATGTCATTTACATTTTCTCCACCTCGGATATTATCAAAATTATGTAGGGAAATTATGCAGGCTCAAGTATGGTTTTGAAATAATTCTAGCTCAGGTGGAACTCTACCGTTTTCACGAAGATTTGAAAAGGGTTATTACTGAAAAAAGTTCTCCAAGGGCCACGTGTATGAGGATATTATAAAATAAACATGATTTCAATATTTGTGATATATTAAATTTAAAACGACAGAAACACCTTCGTGGACACACCAAAACGTTTTGTTTATCAATCCAGTGCTAGTGCTGTATGCATGTTTTGCATGGAAGACATCCGATTCGTCAACGATAAAACGGTTGTGCACGTTTTGGAAACATATATTTCCCAGTTCTCGCAGTTGCTGTTAGAGCAATCTCCAGTGTTTCTCTCGTGACAAATATCAAATCTTCTGAAAATACATCATATCAACAACGGAATGCATGTATCAACCAATCTATCCCCTGCTAAAAAAAATTAGGTAATGTTAGTTACAAGAAGTACCCACAAGCAACAACTACTCAATAGCTTTCACTCGCCGCTGCACAATATTTGACTTTACAAAAATAAAACCCAGCCTAACCTTCAGAAACTAATGAGAAACCTCTATACCAACTCCGTACTAGAGACGGATATCACATACTAACTAAAGTAGCTATACTGAGATATATAAAATGTTTATTACCTAGCTACAATAATGAGGGGATGGAGGATTTAGAAATATACATAGCATAAACAGAAACAACAACAATAGTGGAGCTACTCTAACGTTCACATGCGATTAACTTTAGTATAAAATGTTACTAAATGTGTTGGTGGAAATTTGTTAGTTAAGAGGTAAACAATGTGAGAAAGGAAATAGTTCACGACTAGGAAAAACGACTGACAAAATATAACATAGCGAGCTAGCTAGAAGAAAAGCAAAAACTTACCTCGAAGTAAACTTTCTTCGCGGAAAGATATGATACTAATAATATATGTTATTACAACTTTGCTGCATAAACAACACGTCCCCAATACTTTGTTCTTGACAAAACTTATTTAATACTTTTTTTTCAAACTTTTTCACTCCAAAACACATGCATTCGCTACTATTTTCTAGAAGCTTGAAGAATGATTATTTTTTAAATTAACAATTATCTCCCCCTGATAGTTTATGTTGTCACTAGAAACAGGAAAAAGAAACAATAGATCAGTGCGGAACATTAAAGGATTCGCTGCAGGCCAGAAAACTGTTTAGTAGAGTGCTCTTGCTGATGTCAAGTTTTTCTGTCGTTCTTTCTTCCGGGGGACGCGCTTCACCTTTCCGACGCGCGATTGAAGGTGAGTAAAGAATGAGGCTTGCTAATCTAGTACCGCCTTAGAATCGTTCTGTTAAATTTTGTATGTTGTTACAACTTGTGCATATAAACATTTCGAGAAAATAAAAATATCCAATGCAGTTCCTTTGTAAATGCTATATAGCGTGTCCTTTTTCATGCGTGCGATTAATAATGTTAGTGTAAACCGTATTAAATATATATATTTAGGTTTGCAGGAGTGAGCGCTGTAAGCTTGGCTAATAATCACTTATTAGATTATGGAGAAGAAAGTGCGAATTTAACAATGGAAACTTTAAATAAAAATAATATACAATACTTTGGTGTGTCGTTTGGCAAGAAATTACATTCTAGACAGGTATGACGAAAGTAATATGCTACAATCTTGGTTATAAACAATTTGTAAACCAACATAAATATTATTCCCTAAGTAATTCGATAGTATCCACAGATTAAATTTATATAACTTTTCCAATATAGACATAAGACTGAAAACTTACTTTGGTACTAAAGGCAATGCGATTGGTTATACAATATGCCTGGACAAGGATGGCGGTCTCACTTGTTGCGTCCTTTTAAGGTCAACGTGCAGTTAAAGTAAAGTTAAGGACATTTTTGGACGTTTTTTGTAATAAAAAGAGTATCATCATCCTATCAGCATTGAATTTCCCCAGTTTCTTTCGCATTTAGATTCCTCTCGTCGTTGATGTTCACGGTATCAGAATAATTCTGTTATCGTATTGTGATAATTATAATGGATGCGCGATGGTAAGGAATAAAACAACGATGGGACCAGCTATACCTACTAAGGATACGATATTGCTCGATATTGCAAATGCTAAAAAGGTAAACATCGGTACATTACAGGTTACGAGTAATCGTTTCTTTAAGCTTGCAAATACATGTAAACAGCACTATGCGTGTGTACAGAAACTTATAAATGTTATCTTCAAATATGGATCATATTAACTAGATTGTGTGATGCGTTGACTATCTCAGGATTCAATGGAATTTGTACATTGGATTTATATGTAACATTCTGCCAACACTTATTAATGAAAGCATTTCTATGCTTCAACTATTTATAAAATTCTGATCAAGATTTTGTACAGTAGTTAGCAAGCACAGGTAAAGAAATATAATCAAAATAAGAAAATACGTTATGTCACCATATAGCACGTGATGTATACACCACATAGCACGTGATGTAATGGTGTAAACATGGTATGTTCCATCTTTAAGATGCAAATATTATATATTGAGGTTATTCTCACCGTTTTATCAAGCAGATTGATATTTCCTGATGTAAATCACTAATTGGCCATCAAAATGTTTCACTATGTGCATGTAAATAGAAAACAAAACTTTTCGCTTGAAATAATTATTCGGGTTTTTGTCTCATAAGTTTATTAGTTCCCAATAGTAGATTGTGAAACGATTTCGTAACCGGGGACTGAAGAATAAAAATCTTATAGAAAGGTAAACAGTTTCAATTAAAGATTGCGGTCAGGGGTTTAGAGATATGCGTTATGTAGCTAGTGTGTTGTCAAAAACGTCAAATGTAGTTATTTATTAAACAATCAGAAAGCTTAAGATCTACGACGAAGTTTAGAGCCTTGTTTTCTAAAATGACATGATTTCTCCAAGCATGTATGAACGTTTTATCATTTTAGTGTATCCATGGATATATAACGTCAGATTAAACTCTTGAAAATAAATTCAAATTTACTGTTAAAGATAAGTTTTTTCACTGTGATGTCACTGTCGAATATGAAACTTTTATTGCATCCACGTGTTTACATTTACCAGCTGTTTTTATTTTATAGATTGTTAAACATTAATCACTGTGATGATTGTAACTAATAACATGTAAGATAACATATATATTTAAGAAATATTATCAGAGTTTTCCCCGTTTTTTTCTTTATGAAGCATCTGAACTACGACGCCCTTATCATTTACTTTCACTGGGGAGAGGAATACAATATGATGGTGCACGATTTGGATCTTGTTAAAGATTTGTCACCACATGTTGATGTAATTATTGGAGGACATCCACACGTAACACAAGGCCACTATTATTACAATGACACCTTAGTTCTGAGCAGTCTTGGGAATTTTCTCTTTCCAATGCATTTAACAGCGCAAAGCGTAAGTTTTTTTAACTATATATTTAATGATATAGCTAAAATGAAAATATTATTTATTTAATACTCCATTATCATTGTTCGTGCATTAAAATGTTACTAGGCGACATTAAAACCGTTAATCGTTTTATCTAGCATTGTACCTAAATTTCCAATTCCTTCCTTATTTTGTTAAATATTTTGAATATACTGTGCATGTATTATTTTTCCATCTGGGAATAAACTGAGTTGTAGCAAAGTGGTAATGACTTGCACTGGCAATCCAGATGTTATGAGTTCATGTCATTTCAGGTTGCGGGGTATATTTCATAGGTCAAGTTTATGCGATAGTGTGTGCCAGAAGTGATTGTAGGAAAAGAACATGAGAATGTCTTCCTGTAGTATTCTGATATTTGCGAGTTTGTAAAGCTCTCAGAACTGAACGTTCCATTGTAGAACTACAAGCTGTATATTCAAGTATTTACTGCCAGGTATAGATTAGATATAACAACTTGTCATTTCATTTACCGATTGTCTTTTGATACTAAAATCACACTAGTAATATAAACAGATTACCATAGCTATTTGAAATGTTTCAATGTAGGAATTCAATACAGAGAAGGGTGTCAGGAATATCACAGATGACGCATGGTACAAACAAACCAAGGATTACACAAACCCATCTTCAAAAGGAAAGATAATCAAGGCGGTGTTTGATAGGTATGTTATTAATCTATGGCGTGGCCGGTAGATGTTTACAACGCAGTCCTGTCGCTCGGAGAGTTTTTACATTTTTTCATCCGTACTTTTCGCGATTTTGACATTTTCCCGTACTTTTAAAACATTTGACCACGTAATATTTTACACCCCCATAGTTATTATCTATTGTTATATATCTGCTCTACCCGGGGCTTGCGAACTGTTCCGATAATTATCTGTTGGATGTATTTTACCAAGCTGGACAATTATACCACACGACATTCAAACATTGCAAGAGAGCCGGTTTTAATCGTTTAAGTAAAGGAGCTAACAGAACATTATTCTCTTACAACGAAAACTTACTCGTCAGACTTCTAGTAGTATTTTTTTGCACCCTAGCCACATGTTGTCCCTGTTATTTCGTAGATAACTAGCTATATATTCCTGATTTAAATGTACTGAGACTCATTGCAGTAGAAGAGTGTAATATCGGCCCAAGCTCTCTGGTTAATTTTGTACAAAATGGAGCTAGCTAACCACCAAAATTATACTCATTTTGAAGGGAGATAATCTAGCCAATCCTTTATTTACATTTATTTGGTGCCGAGCTAGCAATATTTCCCCTATTTGAATGTAGTGAGAGCCTTTGTAGAACAGCGTAAAACGTCTCCCCATATTTGTACAAAGTGGAGCTAGCTAACTACCAAAAATAGCGAGTGTGAAGGGGAAACCTAGCCATCCATTTTTACACAATTTGTTCTGTCTTTTAGCCCAGACGTTTTGTATAGTAACTACAATAGCTTTCTTATCATATAGACAAGATGTAGAATAAAATTGTTCATAAACTTTAACGCCTGTTTTGAAACATAAATACCACCACGAAACCTTGTTGCTTTTCCCGACTGTATTAGAGTAAAACTTTTAATAGGACAGTGCATAGATCTATTTTTTAAATGTCTTTACAGTTACGGTCGTGCAAAAGAAATGCACACAAGTTTGTTTTGTTTACGTACGTTTTGCAGTAAAGTTTATTAATTAAACATTTCTCAACATCGACATTTATGAGAATTATTTGATGACAACTGCAATAAAATACATACTGCTGAAAATTTGCTGTAGGCTATTTAAATAAATAAGCTCTTTATTTAGATCTTGCTATTTAGGATTGTCAGTAAATCGTATCGCATAACTTTAATTTTCCCCTGAGATGAATTTGAATTCAATCGTGAACAAAGAGTGCGGATTATTTTTTGTTTATTTTCAAATAGATTCTAAAATTGGATTATACGTCTAAATTTATGAATTTACAGAAACATTCGCTCGACTCACCCAGAGCCGACCGAAAACATTCACTCGCCGTTTGAATTCTGGGTTCCAAATCCATAAAAAAAAAGATCTATATAACCAGTCTGCACAAATTTATACCCTCGAAATATTTGTGAAGGTTGTAAAACATTTCGATCATTAAAATTTCTAAATAAAATATAATGCGTTAGTTAGGACAGTAGGGATTTTTCCACTTCGGTTGATTTCAACCGCGGCTCTTTGAGAAAAATCGAGTTGATTTATTGGCTCAGCATAAATATTATCACCTATTTAAACGTAGCGGTCAATGAGTAAACGCCCTTTAACGGCATGGAACAATATTACACGCGTAATCTATTCTGGTACCCTTTCTCCTACCTTGATTATGTAAAGTGTAAATAGTTTGACGTTTGTTCAGGTCTGAAATCTTAAAATTTTCAAAAAGCACTAATTAGCATTTTTACAGATATTCCAAATAAGAAAGTTTTTTAAACTCCCTTGTTCCAATTGAACCTTTTTGGAAATGATATCCCACACCATATAAACAAGACCCATATTTGGCATCATGCTATATAAATGCAGCGCACAAAGCCATAGATGTTTAAGCGCGCAGCGTTTCTTTCTAATACATTGGAAAGGTTTTGCTACATAATAGACATTTGTTTGCTTCATAATAAACATTTGTTTGCTACATAATAAACATATTTTTGTTGATTGTTTAATATACATTATATACATATTCTGATATTCACAAATAATACATACATCCCATAGGTTGAAAGAAATATATGTTATACCATAATGCATGTGTCACAAAGCTTATCCTTTTCAATATTTCATTTATTTACACGAATCTTTGGTTCAAAATAAACACCATATAAAACCTCCCCCGTTTCTACAGAAACACCCGATGTTTTCATGATAACGTAATAAAATAAGTATAGTTAACTTATTGGATTCAGAAAGATTTTAAATAAAAGACTACGAAGAAAATCTACGTTTAGAACAGTCTCGTGTTAGTAATGAAGGTTTTCAATATGACAACATTTAAACATTTTATATTAACAGGAATGGATTAGTGAAGGATCGTTCCATGTATCTGAACATTCAAATTGATGTTGATCGAAAGCACTGCTTATATACAAAGAAAGCGCCACAGAGCAAGTGGAAAACAATCTGTTCAAAAAATGACAACGGATGTATTGGCAGAAATGACTGTAATCCTATAACATGTAAAGGGTGGAATAAAGAAATCAGACAACACTAGAATTATTATTATTATTTTGGATTTATTGTAACTTGTATAATCTCCATAAATGAGAGGGGAATTAAACAAGTACTATTTCGCAGAATCGCTTAATTACTGAGATTGCTAAAAAAGGTTCTTAATTAGACAAAGCGAAGCTGTGTATTGGGGTACCCCTCCTCTACATACAGATCATGACAGGAGCACAAAATGAGTTTTCTTTCAGAAACGATTTCTTTAAAGATAAGAAATTAAAGCAATAAGTAATTTCAAACGTTTTTAGTTTTAATATTTGTGATATGAACTATGTTCTTCAGAATATTGAGGATATCCCTCCTTTAAATTAGAATATAAATTGTTTTGTCAGCACAGCAGTATCTTTCTTTTTTCTTTTTTTTTTTCGTGTGTGTAGAGAGTCTCGTTTATTTTGCAGTGTGCCAATAGTCATGACAGTATATGTCTGATTCTCTAGTAGCATATAGAACTTTATATAAACAGGTGTAATGAAGTGATCTTTTTATAGACTACTTTTCGCCTTATTGTACTATTAATTGTGAACAATTTAATCCTAATATACAAAGATCATCATAAAATAGCTTTAAGATGTTGCTTCTAGAATTTATACCTCTTGCTTCTTGACATGTGTACTGCATTCATCATCAACGTCAAGCTAATTAGAATCCGCCTTGTCCTTAGCCACCTTAATTGTCCACCTTAATTTTGTCCAACGTCTGATATACACTCTGACAACCTATCTGCTAATGATATTTTATTTTTTCACATTAAGCCCTGGATACGAAGATTACATTTGCCTTATAATTTTTCTATAATTTAATTTTAAACAAATTTGTAAGAAATTACAGGAATAGTATAGTAAATAGTTATGATTAAAGTTCGTAAACAACAACTGGTTGCGTTATTCTGAATTTGTTGTCCTTGATACTCATGTTTCCCTCATCAACAATATACTTTATTACTTACTACAATACATCAGGTACTTTATTGAGTACGTACATTGTTTTAAGATGAATATACTAACAAATTGTTTTGAAAGAAAATCAACTGATTCGATTTCTTCTAAAAATTTTAGTAATTTATAAGCAGGTAAGTGCGTCTGCGTTAAACTGTCTGGTGTTTCTGTCCTACTGCCAGTTCAGGGCAAACATGATAAGTAACTTGAAAATCTAAGCAACAAAACAGTCGATTATTTAATATCCACCCATGTTAGCACTTTATTTGCAATACATACATAAAGTGAGTTTACTTCGTTTTGGATGTAAGTATATGAGCAGAATACTCTTCCAGTTTTTGGTACCAGCTCTTTTCCACGCTTTATACTGGCTTTTTTTAATATAAAAGCAAGTAGGGAGAAGACGTTTTTGTTTATCATATTTGTCTACATTTTTAGATTGGTTGAGTGTGTTACCTTTCATATACAAACAAACAGCATTTTGTGTGTGTGCAATACTTTTCGAGTTCTACTATTTACAATGTGAATTGCTTCACATGTGCATTGATTTCAATTTCTTTAGGCATCTTTGTCTTGAGTCGGTTGAGTTTATGTGGATCATAAAATAACATAAGTTTATTAACAAAAATCCTCCTTTGTGATTAGTAAGTGGGTACATTATATCATCCGTGTATATTGTGGTTCTTGATAATAAATTGATAAGTAAATTCAATTTTCTTGTGAAATAAAATTTATATGTTTATATATATTTTTACATACATTATATATCTTCAGAATGTTTAGATCAGAAAAACATTTAGTCTAAATAAGTAATAATTACATTCTTCTTTACAAGAGACTATTGTAAAACTTAGTCTGAAACCTTTCCTTTTGAAGGTACTTTCCTTGCCTAATAATTTAATCTATTAAATTGGTTGGAACTCCGGGGATTTAACTTTTCAGAAATTGTTGTAAATATCCTAGTGCCTAAAATTACTATTTGGGTAAATAAAGACATTTACCTTTATTTGAAGTTAAATCTATTAAATTAAAAGGAATTCCTAAATATTATCCCCCTACTATTAGCCATGGAAGAATATAATACAATTTAATTCGTATGTTACAAATGTTAGTTATATATAATATTTGTTTGGTGTATGTCTATCCACATTCTCTACAATTCATACTTCTCATTTCGTTATAACGTCAAGCTGAGAAGGGTTCGTTAGGGTGCTGAAAGGTTGAAAACCACAGAATGTGTTTGGACCATCTAGATTGAATTTCCAAGTTTTCATTTAGAACATTGAGTTTCTTGAGACGAATTTATTTGCATAACCATTTTTAGTGAGTCAATGGAATAAAATAATGCTAATACTAAATTTATGAGACTATTATTTGCACTGGGACCCACTGTAAGAGAAGAATGGAAATGAAATAAAATTTTCAGTGATACATATTCGGCCTTATCTTAACAATAAACAATCATTTTAAAGCTCAAACATATTACCACCTGTTAACAATAGCCCATTATTTTAAACACTTGTAGAAAAAAGTTAGGAATTTCGTGAAAAAGTGGGATTTGTTAAAAATAAGATAACTCAATTTCTGTATATACTATATAGTTGTGGTTTGTGTAAAAGAAATATAAAAGATAGTTCTACAATATATATATATATATATATTCTTTAATTTTTTTTCGAAAAGTTGTCTCTTATACAAATATTAAAAGTCAAGAAATACCATTATCCAAAAAAAACGTTATCACATAAAAACGGCCGGCGTTACGATTATTAAGAAGAAGGTGAGAATAGCAAAAAATTGATAAAACATTAATAATTAATTAGGCACAATACATTCCAACGTCTTAAGTCTATACTGAAAAGGTTTCTTCATGAAATTCGTCTATATAAAAATGCTTTCACTTTACTTGTGAGACTCTAATTAATCTAACTCATTTTGATTGTTTTGGTGAGGGACCGTAGCCTAGGTGATTTATTGCGGGTAAAAATAACTGACATATTACTATCTTAAGCGTCACTAAAACTGGTTAAAAATCGTTGTTAAAGACCCTGCTAAGGAGAAGGAAAGAGATCATTTAACATATCTGTTGCTTTTATAGGTATTTTACATGATTTATATACAAAACAATCATGGTGTCTGAAAAGCACTAGAAACAGTTATTACCACCAAATCGAAAAACATTCATTTATTACTACAGGATCACCTTAAAATAATTTTTTAGGTGTCACAATATATAATAGAAAATGGGAAACACTAATTGAGTATCAACACAAATAATTTATTTGTACAGTGTTCATCCAGCTATGTTTCCCTATAGACACCAATGGAAGCATCAGCCACAGGTGTTCAAATTGTGAGATGTAATTTTATATATATGCTTATAGCAGAAAAATGACAAATGCGATTTCAAAAACGTCGTGAATACTGCAAATATAAATTCATGACCCCCCTATGGTTGACTCATACAAAAAATATATAAACAAGCGATGCAAGTTAAGTATCAAGTTAGATGAGATGGTCATGGATCTAGTCATGGATTAGGTAAATATTTGTATAACATTTGCTACACAACAAACCATTACAAGATCAGAGAAAAGAGCCATTTCTATGAAGCATACAAGTTAATCATGTGTCAATTGCACATAAGCTGAATGATTCATATTGCTATGTATCTTGATGTAACTCATGCAAGTATGACAAATAACCATTAAATTATATCAACTCTCTATTGTATTATCAGTGCCAATGCTGAAACTACTAAAGCGTATATATATTTCCTAATTATATAACTCGGTAACTGAAGACTAAGAATGAAGCATCGTGGGTACATATACAAAACATCGGGGCACCAGTCATAAAGACTAAACATCAGAAAAGCAGGGAAAGTCGTCCCTATTGAAAATTTATTTAATAACAATAGTAAAAGTAGGTACCGTCACGGCAGTGCACATAACTGGCAAACACTATATATCAACCAATACGGCCTACTGTTGTTGGAGAACAACAGTAGGCCGTACGCTTTTGAAAACTGAATTCTGAGCTTAGTTATTCGTGTAAACTATTTCTTAAACTTAATTAATTATTAATTTAAATAATTAACATCAATGCTGGTGAGTGTAATGCAAATAAATTTTCTTAGTAGGGTTACCATAAAATTGAAGCTCTTATCAGAAGAAGGTATTTACAGATTTGTAACCCATTAAACCTGTAGGAACAAGTCTAGATTTGTTGTTATGGAAACGTCGTAGAGGATAATTATATTTCTGGCCACTTCGCATAAAATTATGCGAATAATGTTCGACTGTTTGCTAAAATACACCCAGATTGAAAGTAATTCACGGAACCGACTTTTTGAGATGTTGGCTCAGCTTTCTGTGTGTACTGAGTATGGAATTCAAATTTTGTCGCGTCTTGCTACTCAGCGCTCTGTCTTCTTGCACCGCTATTTTGCCGCATAACTAACCTAGACACAAAGAGAATATTCTATTGTTTAATTTCAATAAAGGAAAAAGAGAAGTCGACGCTAAGTCCATATCCACTATTTCATATTTCGTATTTTTATTATTACGAACAAATTGTCAGATTCCTATGTACTTTTCGGACAATGAATAAATAGCATTCTTACATTATTTATTAAAAAGCAAATGTTAAATAAATATTCGATCCACAAAAGCAAAAATCAATTCTGCAAAAATAAGCAGGATAACTCCGCTATGTGACTGATACTTTGAGTAAAGTTAAATAAAATATTTATTTTTCCCTTGTGAGTATCACAGTTTTAAATACAAATTCTGCTAACATTTTCTTACCACAATATTGAATTTTCCTAAACTTTCCTATGTCAACAATATGCAAAAAACACCAAGAATTATGTCCGCAAAATTTAATGTACGTAAGATAAGTAAAAAAATTAAAGCATGAGTACAACAAATAAACCGAATACATATTATATATAAGTGTGTGTGATATTTTGCACCTTAAAATGTCAGGTTTGCCAGGTCTACAAATTACCCTAACAACTATCTTCTCCAGGTAAGAGTAAAATTTCGTCTTTGCTACGACAAAGTTTATAGTGTTTTTCAGCAAGGTTAAAATTAACAAGAAGCCGCTCGGCTTTAAAACTGGGAGAAGAATATGGCAGAGTTTCTAAAGATCAAAGTTTTCTGAGTTATGTCTCCAGAATACCAGAAAGTTTGTGTTTATTACCTGATAGTATATACATATCATGTATAACAAGAAGTCGGGTCGGCTTTGTGGCCTAATGCGCATTGCCTAAGTCTAAATGCACAAAGGAACACTATGTTGAAGGGTGTAATTAAACTTTAATATAATGTGTCTATTATATTCATGTGTCTATTGTATGCAACAAAAGTGATATTAATAAATAACAAGAACAGCCTAATGGCCTGTTATCCGCAAGGCTTTGTTTTGAGTCTATTACAGGCCAGTAAGTGGGTTTTTTTTGGAAAAGTTAGAGTTGTTAAGAGTTATATCTGGGAATTCTCAAAATAACTTCACGCTTTGTAATTATATCTCATATTTACTTGGAAAAGGTCATTTATTGCACGTAACAATAACATAAATTAATAATAGGTAAGCCATACATACAAGGCATTTCCGGTCCCCCGGGCATGTCAGGAACTGCTCATACTATCCACTCAATGGTGCGGGTATCACTTCTGCCAGAAGTTCGTTGTAGCCTGCCGGGTTTTCATGTCAATATTCACAAGTATAGGTACATACAGCAAGTGTCAACAGTGACATAAGTGCAATATATGCAACAGGTCACAACATTTTTTCCATCTCTACAATTGTATGAGCTAGCTACTGTGGTTAGAAAACAAAATTACTGTGCGAAAATGTCAGTAAAACTTAAAAAAACCAATAACGACTTAGATAGCTAGCTACGTAGCTCGCTTTTCGCTAAAAAACAGCAAAACACTAGTGCACTGGCTCTAAATATTTTTAAAAGTCACGTATACATAGTTACTAAGTCACAGGCTTAGTTTGAACACAGTAGTAGCTTTAAAATAGAAACGTTAATGAAATAACTGAATTACAGCTAAAATGTCGACATTTTGCATACGTTTTCCTTTCTCTTTTTGGTAGTTAGCTAGCTCTAAATGGTTAGAAATTACACATACACATTGATACTATGCGAAAGATAGAAAAGTATACTTTGAACATAGTCGTGGCAAAAAAATACAAAAGTTTGAGCAAAAAAGATATTTCGGCTAAAATGTCAACATTTCTTGATAAATTTTCAATGTTTCGTCATGTTATACAAGTCTCAAAAATAATTTCAAAGTTTGTGAACAAATTTTGTTCCACATCTACACCATGAGTACTAACTGCTAGTGGCAAAGTAGAAAAAAATAGAAGTAGCTATCTACGTACTTCAAAAACACTAACTTTGAGGTACTTTGCTAGCTCCAAATTATCCAAAATTCGCCAGGGAGCTAGCAAGAACCTTCTACTCACTATAACAAATGCTCTCACAACATTTACACTAGGTATATATAGCTAAAAACATATATAAATGGTCATATTGCTTAGCTAACTTCAAAAACATTATGTTTGAGGTACTTACCTAGCACCAAATTATACCAAATTAATAACCAGGGAGCTTGGGGGAACGTTCTACTACGTATTGCAAAGGGTCATATCGTATTTAAGAAGGGAAAAGATAGCTCAGCAGGGGTAAAGAAATGTCGATAGAGGGTATGTAGCTAGCTAGCTACGCGCTTCAAAAACGCGTATTTTTGTAAGTTAGCTAGATCGCTAAATATGATAGAAACTTTCCAGGGATCTAGCTCACATATTGTTCTCACTACTACAATTGTCTGCACTAATATAAAAAAGGATAACATAGCGAAATAAATGCGTTTCGATAGCGACAAAGTGCAGCTAGCTAACCTCTTCAAAGTGAAGTTACTTTTCGTAAAAAACGACACACTTTTCACAGGACTTCGACTGTAAGTAAGTAAGTATATTTCGTCACATAATGAAAACAAAATAATTTTACAAACAAAATTAAATCATAAATAAAATA
>JANTOQ010136818.1:0-15334 GCA_027564595.1 Bythotiara depressa | reverse complement strand
TATACTCAGAAAAAGTGTTTTTTCACAGGGAAACTTTTTTTATCATAATTTGTAAGCATGTTTTCGTTGAAATATGAAAAAAAAAATTCCCATTCTGATAGGGTACTCTGCTACCTTAAGGAACTCTCGATCTGCAAACAGGAAATTTCGTTCCTCGTTATCTGCAATTTCAGAAAACTTTAGACCAACTCGTTTTCCACTGACTAACAGTTACTTAACTTTAAATAACTTAGGCAGCAATTTTCTGTCTGGTCTATAAAATACACACTCTACCTAGTAATATAGATAAATTGTACTAGCAATAATTTAATTATCTTTTCATATACAAATTTTAACATCATAGTTAAAAATATAAGCACAAGTTGTTGTAAATCCTGTGACATGGTTTTTAGTGTGTAGTGGTACAGGCACTATATAATAAGACACCATTTTAGCATGATAGCTGTGAATACAAACTTGCTATGAGGTATGTTTAGGAAGCCCAAGCATTAATGTTTCAAAATATAAAAAGTTCATTTGGTCTTTGGGAGGCCAAAATCAAATTTTAGAGCTCCAATCCCATGGGTATTGAACGTCGTAGTTGGTATTCAAAACATGTAAAAAATAGTGTAGTTGGTATCAGTTGGTATGAAGAAATCAGTCGTTTTTTACTGGCTTTTTTTGCTTTAGTTTTACTACGTTACCTTCAAGGAATAAATTCGCTAACATTTATTTCCCTGAATAAAAATTAACATTTATTTCCCTGAATAAAAATTGCAGAAAATTAGAAAGATGAAAAATGTGAAAAGTTTAATTGCTTCATGTTATTACTGCTCTTTGTTCGGTGTATAGTTTAATTGCTTCATGTAATTACTGCTCTTTGTTCGGTGTATAGTATAATCGCTTCATGTCATTACTGCTCTTTGTTCCGTGTATTTGAAAAGTATAATCGCTTCATGTCATTACTGCTCTTTGTTCGGATGAAAAATGTGAAAAGTGTAATCGCTTCATGTCATTACTGCTCTTTGTTCGGTGTATTCCAACAATAAATTACCTTAAAGGCTGATTTCCATTAAGCTATTTTTGTCACACGCGCGATTTTTTCCGTGGTTTTCATTGTTCTTGTTCGCGCGACTTTAAAAAAAGTTGAAAAGCACTTTTTTAAACAACCAATCAGATTTAACAAAAAGTCGCGTGCGCGACAAACATGGCTTAATGGTGGAAATCAGCCTTAAAAGAAGAAATGTTCCCGAATTTTGACCAAATTCGACAAAGTAAATTCCTGCGAAATGTTTTTAGGAATAGCCTACCCGCAAAATAAAATTCTTACGAACATTTTCTAAATGTATTCGATGATTAGATTTTATTAACCCTAGCATCCTTATGCATCAGTTTTAGTGTGTGTGTACAATGCACAACACAAATGGAAGCTCAGAAGCTAAAAAATATACACTCCGCACAAACATTTATGTCTAAATCGGCATATTCGCAAAATAACATACCCACAAAATTAAATTCTCGCAAAATTTTCAATATTTTTAAAATTTTACGGTAAAGAAAAGTCTGGCAATAACTCCATTTCCGAAAAAAAATCTTATATATTATTCACCAAAGAGGTTAAACGTTAAAAAAGAGTCAATAACTCTTGACATATTGAGGGCATATATAAAAATCTCGTATTTCGATAAAAAGAAATGTTAGCGAAAGTCTCGAGTTAAGAAATCTCGTAAGTCGACAATTGTAGTGTTGGAGAAAATCTCGAGTTAAGAAAAACGACTAACGTGATAAATGTTTTATAAAATCTCGAGTTAAAAAATCCCACAAAGACGATCAAAAAGGTTTTTTAAAACAACTCGAGTTGGAGAAATGTGTTTATCTTAAGATTTTCGTAACTCGAATGTCCAATTGACAAAATGAATTTCGAGTTAAATAACTCGATGCCACTAATTTGTTTTGTTATCATCGAGTTTTAAGAAACGCTATAAATAGCAAATTTAACACGAAGACATTTAACTCGAAGAACTCGAACTTTTTGTAACTCGAAGTAATAGGGGCTGTTATGAGATTATACAAACATTTTTTCCTTTACATTTCTATAGCATTCCATTGTTCTTAGGTAGTTAATAGACCTTGATAGTCAAAAGCCATGATAGATTTACTACTGTAACTAACAGCTGATGTTTAAGATTCTGGGTCGGAAAAAGAAAAATCTCCACAAAAATATTTTTTACAAATCTCTAATTCACAGTTTTATCTTGGTATTTCGTTTAAGTATTTTCATATCCAGTGAATTGTTATGCTCATAAATGTGGAATACGGAAAAACTTGAACTTCTTTGTTATAGCGATTAATTTGAACGTCTTTGTTGTTCCGGTTTAAAATGGAGAATATTGGTGAATTATTGAACGTAATAGAGAAATGAGAGAAGTGAAACAAACAAAAATATTGTCATACCATTTTTTGTGCTAGCATTTTCTTTAGACTTTCATCTTTAAACATGTTGGTTCCTTTTCGCAAAGTTCGATCTTTAAGGATAAGTTTTCCTGAAATTGAGTCATTCGTACACATGTATTACTACACATCGAGTCATTCGTACACATGTATTACTACACATCGAGTCATTCATACACATGTATTACTACACATCGAGGAAATGAAACACCTTACGGGAAATGTTTTATAAAAGATTTAAAGCTTTAAAAATCTATTTCCTGGAAAATTCGTGCATGCATTGAAATACAGTAAGAATTCGGTTTTTTGAACACTAGATGTATATAATTCCTCGTTACTTGAAATTGCTCTTAAAGGAGAAGTTCGGTCAAAAACGAAACTTTTCAAGATTAAAGAGCTTCAAAAATGAGGAACCCCACTTTTTAAATTTTTTAAAAAGCTCTTTCCGTTCCTGAGATATTCAATGTTAAAGTTGGCATTTGCGTAGCATTTTTTTGCCCTTAGCAACAGTTCTAATTATAACTTTTTTGGGAGAATGGCACTAATTTCAGCTATGATGTCATGTGAGGGGAAGAAAAACTGCAGACAAAATTTATTTTGTAATAACTTTGCAACCGCTTGACAAAAAGTTATGAAACTTTGTATATTGGTAGAGGTTATGCAGAGGAGTCGTACTGCAAATGTGAAGTTCAATGTGACGTCACAACACTAGTTCCAGACTTCCTAGGACATTTGCTGACAAATAACTCTTTGTTTAATAAGTTAAAAACGAAATGGCTGATATCCACCAAAACTTATGGAATGATGGAGGAAGTCAGTTACCGTCTAAAGAATAAATAAGTTGTGTGTTAAAGTATCATAGTTACTAGTTCCAGTTCCTCGCAATTTGCAGGTATTTTGACAGTCAAACAATTAAGAGACTACTTGAAGGGCTTGGGACTAGTAACTACGATAATTTACTGCACCAATTATTTTTTCTTTAGGTGGTAACTGACTTCCCCTACCATTGCATAAATTTAGGTAAATATTGGTCATTTGGTTTTTAATTTATTAAACAAAGAGTTATTTGTCAGCAAAAGTCTCAGGAGGTCTGGAACTAGTGTTGTGACGTCTTAATAAAATTCACATTTGCAATACTGATTTCTCTGCATAACCTCTACCTATGTACAAAGTTTCATAACTTTTCGTCAAGTGGTTGCAAAGTTATTAAAAAAGAGATTTTGTCAGCAGTTTTTCTTCCCCTCACATGACATCATAGTTGACATTAGTGCCATTCTCCCTAAAAAGTTATACATAGAATTGTTGCTAAGAGCAAAAATGCTACAAATGTGCCATCTTTAACATTTAATATCTCAGGAACGGAAAGAGCTTTTTCAAAATTTTAAAAAGTGGTGTTCCTCATTTTTGAAGCTCTTTAATCCTGAAAAGTTTCATTTTTGACCGAACTTCTCTTTAAGAAACAACAAAAAACTTCCATATTTTGAGCCACCAATCTTTCGTACATTTTCACGGTTCAGAGTTCAAAAAACATGGAGTATAACTACTCGCGCTCACGGAAAATTTATTTAAGCACACAGGAAGGACGAAAATACTAATCTATGCTAATATATAAGGATACATGTACAAATAATTAATTTTGTTTCGTAACACTTTATGATCGAATACTAGTTTCTCCCAACCTTACTTCGCAGAAGAGTGGAGCTCAAACCCCAAAACAGCCTATCCCAAACTCCAGCACCATAGAGGTTTTAGGACTAGTGATGTACAGATGTACAGATCTCTTCCACAGGAAAAATTCAAAAAATTTTTTGCACGAATTTGATGAACGGGAAACAAATCTCACAGTTAGACTTAACAATACTAATCGGTCGTCTGTCGTCAACAGCACAAGCAATCGTTCCAGCACGTTTAAAACACAGATACTGTATCAACAAATTGAAGAACTGAGAAAGAAATGCTCATATCAAACGACAAAACATTTAAACCAGGAACGTCTGGAAGAACTGCAGTGTTGGATAGAATTTCTGACATTATGCCATGGAGAATACATAGTAGAATACATGAACACCAAATCATAGCGGACAGGGAATTAAATTTCAGGGATCAAAGTGCCTATTCTTGTGAGGAATAAAAGATGAAAGTGCTATTGTATAATTATATATATCCTCACTAGGAGGTTGTTATCTATTAAAATATAATATTTCTTTTCTCACTTAAGTTATTCTCTGTTTAGGCTCTACTATCCTGCGAAGTAGGGTTGGGAGAATCCAGTATTAGATCTTACTCCGATTTGGAATTACATTTCATAATTATATATATATAATTCCTGAATTAACATATATATATAATATCAAACAGTCGCATTTTAAACTATATAAACTACAGTATTTGGCTTCTAACACAAAACGTCTATACTCTCTTAAACCACGAAACCATGCTATCAGTTTAGATTGAGATGGTGACTAGCTTCAAATGACCATATAAGGTCATCAAGTGGCAAGCTATGGTGTGTTTTTGTTGTGCCAATTTTTTGTGAGAATGTTTACATGTATTGTTTCACTCAACCTTAGAGAATGCACTAAGAAAACTCCAACATGCACGTGGGCATTTTAATGAGGTAATAGCTCGCTGTAGATTTGTATAAATACAGGTTGTTTCATGCTTCAAGAGTATTTATAAGCTTCTGATAAAGATTGCTTCATGTTTTGATAAGCTTCTGATTACGTTTGCTTCATATTTCAAGGTTATTATATGCTTCTGGTTCTCGGAAATCGGAAATTACTAACACGGAGACTATCAAACGTATTATGTGGTTATGCAGTAGTTTTATTTGGTTGTGTAGTTGTTATACAGTAGTTTTATTTGTTTATGCCGTGGTTATGCGGTAGTTTATATACGTTGTCCTCTCATGATGCAGGGATGGTCTATTATTGGAAAAATTCGCATCTGATTGCACCAAAAATATTCTACATTTTTCTAATAATAAAATAGATGTATTTAGTAAAATATAAGAAAATGGATATGGGAAGATCCTCCTTACCTTTCTGCTCATTTCTTAATCCTAGCTTACCTAAAACAAATAATTCATTATATATATTTCATTCTACATAAAGAATTTAATTAAACAGAATATCCAGCTAATTTTCTTCACTCGCTTCTAGTCTCTGTTTGAAATTTATTATTAATTAATCCGACATAGAAGTTACTGTTGACCAGGTGTCTCCCCCCTTCATACAAGTCCTATTGAAAGGAAGCTTGTAAAAACAGGGTATGTAAAATGAAATGAATTGTAAGAACAGGGTATGTAAAATGCAATGAATTGTAAGAACAGGGTATGTAAAATGAAATGAATTGTAAGATGAAATGAAATGTAAAATGAAAGGAATGGGAAGATGAGTGAGTATCCTGACAGTTTTTAAAGAAGTTACGTTTGTTATATACAATGTGAATGATACAGTAATTAACTGATTTGTTATATACAGTGTGAATGATACAGTAATTAACTGATTTAGAGAAGATATTCTAGGTACTTAAGGTACCTAGGGTGCATTTGATTTGCAGATCTCAACCATTCAGATAATCCAACTAATCTCCTGTGTGAAACAAATGAAATCTGGACGATCTGGATAGCTTGTCTCCATTACTTTGAACACATTTTAAGAATTTGGGCTGTTCGCTTTTCTAAAAAATGTGGGATCAAGGAGGCAGCATAATGGCTGATGCTTCTTCCAGAGGTGACTTGTCTCTGATTAAGTACCAGCATTGAGCAGTGTTTGGGACTTCAAGTTTGCTTGGATTTTGGATGGTTTAGATGGTGCTGCGGAACGAAACAAATAGACGGATGGCTTTGAACCATCTAAATCATCCTAAGGCAGTATGATTTAGATGGCAATCCAAACCATCTGGAAATGCGAAAGAAATGGATTTTAGACGAATTTAGATTATTTGGAGTGTTTAGAGGGTGAGAATTAAATGCACCCCTAAAAATCCAGATGATTCTATTATACAAGCTACCATTATACAAGCTACCATTTTATTATACAAGCTACCATTTTGGAACTTATGGGGTTTTACACCCCATTCCTGTTTTGACACTTTTTTTCTAAATGTGCAAAAACGGCTGTAGTTGTTAAGTAGAAACTTGGTACCAAATGTTTTCTAAAAAAAAACATCTTCTAAAGAAAAACATCGAAAATTGTACATATTTTCAAAGTTTTCATTGCTCTATGACGTCCTAAAGGACACAGATTGACCAATTAGGAAACCAGGGAGTCACCCACCCTGTCCAACTGTGGTATACACAACCATAGTTACTTCATTATCAAAGTACCTAAGGTCCGTGCATCTTACGTCGTTGGTATACTGAAAAGGGTTAACTCATAAGATCTGTAAAGTCTTTATATCTGTATTTACACAAACATCACTTGTGGTGCTGTATTTACACAAACATCACTTGTGGTGTATTTACACAAACATCACTTGTGGTGCATTCATTTTGGTTAATCTGGCACCTTGTCCATATATTTATGTCCAAGATTATACAGTGCATTATATGGCTACTTACTATAAAAGAAAAACATGGGCTGTTCATCGCTGGCAAACAAGGATATTTCTAGAATGAAAATAATTTGGCTCAGAATTAGCTCTTCTAACAAAATGTACACATGTCAATCACCATTCTTTTCATGATACATATCACTGGAACTGTTTAGGATGTAGTTTATGAATCTATCGGTGTAACTAAAATAGTTTGGAATGTAAGCAGGAAAGACTATAAACAATCTCCAAGCCTTTGTAATATTCCACTGATTTACAAGTGAAATGCTGAACAAGATTTAGCATGTACCATCACTTGGCACTCAGCATCTTTTTTACAAAAACTGTAACTCTTGCTGAGTATTTCACTTGTAACTCAGTGAAATATTACAAAGGCAGGAGATTGTTTATAGTTTTTCTTGCTTACATTCCAAACTATCTAGTTACATCGATAGATTCATAAACTACATCCTAAACAGTTCCGGTGACAACCGAGATTACTAAAAAAAGTTTATAATTCCAAAATTCAATATTTTTAATAAACATCATTCAATATGCCTTCTGTAAAAATAGTTGTCCTAAATAGGGTAGGGTGGGGTTTTAATATGTTATTCTACATAAAAGTATACTGGTATCGATATTAAATATGGTTTATATGAATTTATTCCTGGTTCAACCTTGTTACAGCGTTACCACAAAACTTTCAATTATTTTTCACTGAAGTTTATTACTAAAGTTTCATCCTACTTCTAACATCTCTAAAAAGAAATTGCTACAAATAACTAGCATAAAATCTTTACACCTAAAAATAAAAAGATTCTCTGAGTTTTCCCTGAGTATGTAAAAACCTTTCAGAAGTTCCCTGAGTTTTCCAGGTTTACCTTGAATTTTCCTTAAAAACAAGGTTTTTCCAGGTTTTCTGGCAACGTATTATGACCAAACTGTGTGGGGATAGCAGATAAATAAAATATTACCATTCACAATGCATCCTTGTCCCAGGATTTTTTATTTTTTGATACAGTGATGGCAGAATAAGTGTAAAATGAAAATATGCCATGGGGGGACGAAGTTGCTCAAAGGACTCAATCTCACATCTGTGAAAATCTTTAACTGGTGTGAAACAGAGAAGAAAAGTAAAAGATACCTGCATCGTCGTCACTTCTCTTGCTTTTATAAAACAGACCAGCACTTCTACACCCAATCATCTTTAATTTCCTAGCAAATACCGACAGAGCTGGCACCTAAGAGTTAGAGAAAAGAAAAAGATAGCATCTTTTAAGACAGAAAGAAAAATCGTCTTAATATATTTTATCTTTATATACACTAGTTACTAATAGTAATTTTATGTTTCCTACCAGAAGCTTACAACTCTCTTGAAGCATGAAACTACCTTTATTATGTATGGATAGACAGCTTTTAGAATTCACTATAAGAAGGAAATAAACAACAGGAGTATTTAACACGTGGGTGTACCTTCTGAATAAATTAATCTTCTTATAGAAAATCTATATAATAAAACGAGGAACCAGGGGGTCTTATCAGCTTTTACCAAATTTATTTTGCCTCATATTTCGAATAATCAACCCCTGGAAAAATCAAAACAGCAAAGAAATTATTAACGATTTAATTAATTCCAGGGGACACTATGCATTAAAGGGTCAACCTTATTATGTGGCTAATTATTAATTAGTCAATCACTATCAATTCAAAATATATAAGATATTTCATGCTTATGACCCTATTTTACAGAGACTATTCCCAGCATCATAGAACAAAACCTTGTCCCATTATAACACTTAATTTAATTGTATCCTACTAAAGAGAGTAAGCTTCTGGAGAATATTTTTAAACTTGCTTTCTATTGTTTGATTCAATCACATTACCCAGAATACAACACTTTTATCCCACAATTTAATAGGTATTTTACCTGATCTGCTGTTATGTTAAGTTTAACTGGATAAGTTATAAAAGAATCATCCTCAAAATATACCGTAATTACCTAAAATAGAAAAAACAAAACCTTACTACCTACACAAGTCAATTGCATTCTAGGAAGAAATTTTCGTGGGAAGAAAATTTCACAAATTTCACCCATTTTCAAATTTTTTTGAAAAAGGTGAAATTAAATTCTTGTGAAAAGTTTTTTAAAAGACCAATTCATGAAATTTAATCCCCAAAAATTAGAGATCTTTGTTGGGAAAATGTATGGAAATAGAGAGGTGGAATAGGGCAAGTGAAGGTTGGTAAAAAAAAAGAGAAAAATTATGTCATTATATTATTGTAGGTGATGAAGTTTAAAACAGTAGCATAGAATCTCGTAACCATTTTTGTAATGCTTACCTCATTTATTTTTAAGTAAGGGTTCAATATTATTATTATTATTATTATTATTATTACCGAATATTTTTACAGGATAGTTCATCAGTTGTAAAATATATACACTGTTGTCCTGGAAGTCCTGTATAAAATAAAAAAATAGAATAAATGTAAAAACTAAATTAAAATATAGTGAATTTTATTTACATATAATATATAAAACTATTGGTTGGGAGATTGCGATAAAGAATATGGGTTAATGTAAATGATTTAAATCTGTGAAAATGAGATGTACGGACTGGCTAAAAAATGCAAAGAGAAAGGTCATTACTGTATGCTATCCCATCCGGACATCCCCAGAAAAGACGCAGAAATCCGCGGATTACCGCAGATTTCTGCATGTTCTCCGGAGAGTTCCGGATGGCACAACATTTTCTCAATACTTATTTATCACTGAAAGCTCATAATTAGTATTAGCATGAAATGTGATGTCATCCCATGCGGACAGCCCCAGAAAAACAGGCAGAAATAAGTGGATTACCGCATGGGGCAATACCGCTTTCCATAAGCGGTCAAAGTCAAATACTTATACTTATTTATCACTGAGAGCCCAGATAAATATTAGCATGAAATGAGATGTCATCCCACCCGGGCATCCCCAGAAAACACGCAGAAATATGCGGATTACCGCAGATCTCTGCATGTTCCCCGGAGAATTCTGGATGGGACAACAACATATCCCATACAGGCCAGGTAAATACTAAACCCAAGTTTCAAAGGCTTTCAATTTCACAAATCTTTCAAAAATCGTTTAAATTTGGAAATATTATTTTCAATACGTGCTTCCTTTGGCAAACTGTTAAACATGGAAGCTCCTTGGTAGTAAAAGGATGGTCTTGCTAATTCCAACTTGATTTTCGGTATTTGGAGCATGGTACCATTGTTTTGTGTATTCATTTTCATTTCCTTTATGGAGAAGTAATTCTGGAAGTTCTCGCATACATTTCCATAGAAACACTGATGCACGTACGAGCAGATTCGTTTTCGTTTGACACTCTCTGATCGTGGTATTATGTAGTCACCTCCAACTATATTCTGCGCTTGAGGTACTGTAGTGTGGCTCTGAAGGTTGAAAAGGAGAAGTATACTATAATCGGTAGTATCAGCGATTGATACACCAGTGCTGTGGTTTTACTGTCCATGAAAGATTTCATTTTCTTTAGTAGAGTGACCCATGCTGATGCTTTTTTTTCATGGAACTTCGGATGTGATCTGTCATGTTGAGCATACTGTTTAGTGTTAAGCTCAGATATTTGTATGACTTGGTGTAGTTGATTTCGCTCGTTTGGTATTGTGTTCGTATTGGTGGCTTGTCGAGTTTGTTAAGTCTCTTGCTATTTCCGAAAACCATGATTTCGGTTTTACCCTTTTTTGTGTTGATGAAAAGTTCGTTTGACTCCAGCGAAACTAGTGAATGATTGAAAGTCACGTTCCAGTTGTTTTTGTATTTGGCTGATGTGTCTATCAGAGTAGAATATTACTGTGTCAATCAGCATACATCACCATTTGACAGCTTGAGAGGGCATTGATGGAATCGTTGAAATGAAGTAGGAAAAGCAAAGGTCCTAAAATGGACCCTTGCGGGATGCCACAATATATTGGATTTGGTGGTGACAGTAATCCTTGGTAACAAACTTGCTGTTTATGGGCGAAGAGGTAGCTATAGCTGCAAACCCATTGTTGAGGTATGCCGGTAATGCCAAATTGTGGTAACTTATCAATGATGGCAGCATGGCTGATCATGTCAAATGCTTTGCTAAGATCCACGTAGATAGCACCAGTAAGCTGTCACATGTTCATGGCTTTTCTTATTTTGTCCATGAAATATGCTGTAGCCAGCTCTGTTGATCTATTTCTCCTAAAACCAAATTGATAGCTGGAGAGGAGGTTGCTGGACTCAAGGTGGAGCATGATTTGACTATGGACGCATTTCTCGAAAACGTTTGATATGGCCGGGAGGATGCTTATTGGTCGATAGTTGTCGAAAGTGTCATTGGCTCCAGACTTGAAGATTGGTGTAACTCTTGCAAGTTTTAAATCGTCAGGAACGATGCCGGTTTTAAGAGAATTGTTTATTATATGCGTCAATGGTTTGGCAATCACAAACGTTGTATCTTTCAGAAAGCTTGTTGGTATGTTGTCAAGTCCCGTTGCACATTTACACTTCAGCTTCCTTAAGTACTTTAGGACCTCGGTATCAGCCACTGTTTTAAATTGGAAGCCTGGCCTGTTGAAGTTGGTGGCAGGTGTTGGAGCGTAATGTCGCCAGGTGAAATCCGTTACTAGGAAGTTTTTTTATCATAAGGTTTCAAGGGAAATAATGACATCACTTGCTTAAACTCTCCTGATTTTAAAGGTGGTTGAGATGCCTGATGTTGTCTGTCATATTTTTGCTATGGAATATCTTAATTTTGCATATGACTGAATCTTAGATTCAGCTATTCACGAAATTAAATTCTCGCAAAAAATGTGTCATTGGTTAATTTGCGAAATTAAATTCTCATGAATATTTTTTTTCCTTTAAGGTAGATACAGTACATATATATTGTCTAGTTTGTATGTTTTAAAACAAATATTTGACATATAGAAACACAATTTTATTATAGATATTTCGACATTTACAGGTCTTTCTCAATATGTGGTACAATACAAAGTTCACAGCATTATATATAAAAAATCAAACTAAGTAACTCTCCTGCTTAGTGTACATGCATATTAGTGTAAAGAATTTAACATCAAAATACCTAATAAAAACACGTCGGCAAAGTATGGCAATTAAAATTCCTTACTAGGATAAAAAATATGCTCTCCATTATATGTAATTAAAGAATATAACTATATGAAGCAACTATTCCAGTAAAACCAACGATGGAGTGTAAAATAGTTTACTGTAAGATAAAAGAGATCTTCTTGTTTAGTAAGAAATCACTGTTATCAAAAAACTAATAAATAAATATGTTAATAAAATGAAGAGTTAAAACGATAAAAAAGTTTAAAAAGCTAAAATATTAAAAAGTGCTTATATGTTTATGTATAAAAGTTAAAAATGTATTATATATATATATGTTGGGAAAGAATATGTTTACTAATATACTTGTTTAAGTTTATATTATTATATAAGTTAATCCAGAAAACTATTTGCTTATTTTACATTTTAGTTTGAGACTATCTAATAAACACACCTAATTATTTTGACATGAAAGTGAAAGTAATCAATGTATGTGTGTGTATGACACATGAAAAAATAATGTCCTCATATTCCTTTATTTTCCTGGCTACCTCTGCTTCTCTATACAGAATAGAAATTTGCAAATACATTATTACCAGGATCTTAGCTACAATGCTGTGTCATATTGTTCGAAATACAATGCCACAAGTAATGCAAAATGCCTAAAGATATATAGAGACAAAAACATAATCTGCTTACTCCTGATATAAGGTACTTGATGATAAGATATCTACCTTCCACATGTGTTATTTTTTTGATTATCTACTATATTCCTGAACTAAATTATTTGGCAAAAGGTGCCAAAATTAATCTTCCATAATTGATGTGAAAGTGTGCACAGCTATATATAGAGATAAAAAGTTAAACGTTTTCAGTTTACCGTAGACAACAGTAAGTCAATGACTTAGGATCTTGTATAATTTGGTGTTGAAGATACCATGGTTATCCAGCAAGATGTGTCACTTGCCCTCTAAATAATTCATTTGGGGCTTTGTGATATTACAAAATATGTACATCAGTGAAATAATTTCCAATGTTTATTTTCAAATGCAATGACATTAACTCCTGTTTTCTAGACATGCATGGGGAAAAATGATGTGGTTTATATTTAATAAATTCATGAAAAACATCTGTGACACAATATTTTTTAAATCAAATTGTAATTGTATTTCAGTGACAAAGCAATAGCAAGAACTTTAGGGAACCTTAAGTGTTTGTATACTGATTTATAATTCTTTAAGAAATACTAAATAAATAAATGGTTATTATTATGATTATTATCATTATAATCAGGCATGCAATGTATAATCAAGAATTTTAGGGCAAGGTCAGGCAGAAGAAAAAAAGGTCACATTTGTGGTCACATTCCTTGAAAATATGCATCATATTTAATCATTTTTAGCAAAGAGGGCACTTTTCCTTAGAAACTAAGAGGGGCAGCGTCAGGTCAGATCCTTTGATTATGACCTGGTATTATCATAAAAAAGTATATATACATTATCATTTATTTCTTAATTAGCTCATCAGAATACAACTCTAATAATTTTGGTCCCAAAATAGAAACATGATTTTTTAAGTGAAAAATGGATATTGTTAATAATAAAAATTTCATTCTAATTATAGAAATGTTTTTTGTACTTTAAATTTCATTTCATTCATAATAGATACATAAACAAAGGTCTATAATGAACTGTAGATCTCCTGTGAGGAGAAAATTGGCCGCTAAAAATGTTGAGGGCATTTTAAAGAGCTTAGAAAAGTTTATTTGTACACAAATCTTTTACGATTGTCAAGATATTGCTTTTCAAAGATTTTTAAAAACACAACATATTTGCTTCTAATAATAATGACGCCGGAAAATGAAGAAATCATAGATTAAGCAAGAAGCCCTATGGGCTTGGATTGATGGCTTCCACTCATGATCTGAGGCAATTAAAACAATGGTTAAAATATGAATCTTGATTTAGGAAAAAAAATTTTACAGTAAAGAAGTAAAATTACAGACCAGATCTTGTAGGGTATAAATGACGTCAATATAGTAAAGTTGGGCACAGTCTGTAAATTGCCAGTGTCGAAATAATTTCTGCGCTGGTCTTCCATTTACATTTTGGCTGTTTACAATACAGAAATTAGTATAGACTTAACAATAAATTATTGTAATTATTCTTACCTTTCTATCCTGTTCCAACAAAAAGAATTGACATTTCGCTTTGAAGTATGGATACAACTCCTCTTCTTTTTCAACATCGTAACCTAATAATGAAAGGATTTTAATAAAATACATTAAATAAAATAAATATTTTATCTACCAAGCTGGGGACTTCAACTAATGATTTATAAAGATTTATAAAGATGCACATTTTATTATTGTTCATTTTCAATATCCATCTAGTGGAAATATAGAGTAGTTTGATTTATAGCATAACTTTCCCAAATTAGTGAAAAATGATGTGGCATAACTGGTGAACATTTGTCTCAGTTTTTCATGATTTTATGGCAATTGCCAATGCAATTCATTCATCCTTACGGCAAGTGGGTGAGTAAGCATTTGGCCTTGATAAAAACATTCTGGCAAAGTCGCACACATTGTGTGCAAAAAAAGTTCATTTTCCTTTCCTTTTCCTTTTAGAACAGTGATGCTTGTGAATAATCTACTGGTTCTCATGAAAAAAATGCATATTGGTTTAAAATATCTTGATGATGTGGCACAGAGAATAAACCAAAAATTGTAGCAAAAATGCACAGATGGATATAAAGAAACGTGAGAGGGATTGGCCCATTATCATGGTCAGGTGTAGCCCTTTGGGATAAAAGAGCTAAATGTTTATAGTTTGTGTGCTTTACAGAACATGGGGAAAACCTGGGAAAATAGCTCTTTGTAGGAATCAACATTCCATTCAATTCATCCTATATTTTCACAAACCCCTTTAGAAAATAAAACATATTCAGTAAAAGGGTCTCTGTTATCAAAATATTACTTGTTTCATTCGGCCGCTTATTCAATCAATTATTTTAACTTGAATAATTGTGCTATGCTTTTGACGTCATTTTCAAGGCTTTAAAGGAAATTTTTATGAGGGTATTTCAGTTTGTGGTTATATTAGCACAGCCTGTGGAAAGTAAAGAAGATTATTAATCACTTATAATTACAAGAAAATAGTCTAGCACTTGCAACAGCAGGGTTACTTAAAAAATAAAAAAGTCTCATGTTTCTAATACCCAAGAAAGATTTGATTCATTCATTCAAGAAAGATTTGATTCATT
>JANTOQ010136707.1:3509-15335 GCA_027564595.1 Bythotiara depressa | reverse complement strand
ACATATACATATATATATATATATACACAGTACGTATATAGTAGCTGCTCGAATGTTAGGAAATAATAAACAAATTACTTTAAGTCGTACCAGAAGCATAACAATCGCAAAATGTACAACAATAATAATAATTTCTATTGAATCTGGCGACCATCACTTCTGATTTATTCATGCCATTTTGTCTGTAACGGGGGAAATATTTTGCAGACCAGATCTTCAGGGCTTCATGCTTCCCAATATTTTTTATTACAATATTACATTCCTATTTTCAAGGTTTTTATAGAGAAAAGATATTAAAACAGTCTGTTCTCGAGGCAATTCGCGGCTTCTTACACATCCTCATAAAAGTTTAAAACCATACGTCCAGTGTTTTTATTACATGAATTATTACATTAAATAATCACATGAATAATTAACGACAACCAAAAATAAAATTATAAACAAGCAAACTTCTTCGTAGATACACACCAACTTCCGTTTTTCTTTTTTCATTACAGGAAAATCTAAAAGTCCAGGTGATCACAAAACACTCGATCATGAAATAAATTTAAAAAACAAACAAAATTTACAATTTTTATATAATATCTATACGACGTCCTGAAGTAATAAAAATGTCGACTAATTTTTCAACAACGTTTGCAGAGAGATGATCCGGGCCATCCAAACATATCCGCATCAAGCGGTCTAAGTTTTTCTCTCCTAAAGAGGTGCATAACAGAGACACTAACAAATTCATTGTCAAAAACCCACGTTCAACTTTAGACGTACTCGGTGGAATCAACAAAGCAAATTTAAACAGTTTCATTGTCTCAGTGTAGTGCTGACAACATCCACTAACACACATAGCAGCATAAATATCTTCCACTGTTGGTCGATTAATATTAACGTATTCGGCCATATCTTCCCGTTTCAGCAAATTTGCTCTTAATTTTCTGCTGGCTTCTTCTAACACATGTTGTTTGAGATTATTGAAAACGTCATTAAACTCTTCTGAAAACTCTTTGATTTCAGCCTTTTGTTCATTTTTTGAAATAAGGGGCAGAGCATGAACTGTGTCCCCATTCATCTCATCAAATATTTTATTCCCATAATGACTAGTTAAAACTGAAAATTGTTCCTCACAGTATAATTCAAATTTTCTGTTGTTATTGTCGGGATTAAAAACATCATATGCCACAAGAACGTCGCTCGCTTCTTCTAAAGCTTTTCTTACTTCTTCAAGGAGACGATCAATAAAATTATGCGTGATGGTATGCAAAAAGGTATTTACTTGATTTTTAATATCCTCAACATTAAAAACTAAATCACGCCCTCTGAGATTTCTCGCAAACTCCGTATGTTCAGCAGAAATCGTCAAAAATGTGATCACTCTACTGAAGTGGGTTAATTCTGAATCAACAGTGTCATAGTATTGTAAAGCATCCTGAATCTTTTCAATTCGTTCAATTACTGAGCCAACTTACTTTTTACAGATGCATAGTTAAGGCTTCTAGTTTGCAAAAATTTAGAAAAATAGTTCACAGGGGCTAACAATTATGCGACAAGAAGTACATAGCATGCAAATATTTTCTGGCAGTAGCAGATAATCTCTTACTCCTTTAACATCAGGACATTTCTTGGTGGCATAAGTAGAATATAATTTATCAATCAGCAGGTCAAATCTTGAAATAATTCTCCAACTAGCCTCCCCATGGGTTAACCACCTAATTGTACATATATAATCCAACAAGGAGAGCAGAATATGAGCATGTATGTAACATGATAATATGGAGCTACTCCTGTGCTCCGCAAGAACAATTTTTGTCTTGGTAGTAGTTGGACTCGAACCCTGGTCACCGCAGTGAAAAACCATTCCACCTTCCATTGGACTACCCATAGCAACAAAAATTGTCTTTTGGAGCCTGGTTTTGCTCCAGTGATATTTGCGGAATTTACATTCCTTCGTCAGTCGAGGAGTAACAGTGCAGACTAACGCCACATGAACACTGCATATGCTATATTTCCAACAAGGAGAGCAGAATATGAACTTTGAGAAGCAACAAGAATAAGAAAACCAGATAGAAGAAGCACACAGTATGTATGTATGTACATAAAGTATATTTTATATTAATTTTTAGTGAACACTCAGTCAGAGGAAAACCATCAGTCAGAAGAAAAACGATTAAAGCTTGATGCAGATGAAATGGACAATATAGATTCTGAATCAGGATTTGATACTACAGACATGCCACCTGTTGGTAAGAATTTTATTTAATTATTTATGCTTCTATGCCTGTCAGTTGCCTTTTCTGGTGTTTTCTGATGCTTTGTTGTCAGTTCATACGTCCTTATGTTTGTATTTATTTTATACTTCAAAGTATGTTTGTTCATGATGTATTTTGTATTTATTTTATTATAAGTGTGTTGTATTTTTATATTTGTAGGTCTTAGTTGGCAAAAAATCAAGAAAAATCAAACAATATTCCCTTTTAGCAAAGAAATTACATTTTTAGCAAAAAATAGCATAAAGTTCCAATTAAGTTCTTGATTGTTTCCAGGAACACACTTTTTTTTCATGTTTCAATATTATCTGACATAAAATATGTACAAGTTTATATTTTATTGATATTCCAGGATTAAAATCTTTTGGCTTTATGATACCATATTCTTCTGTTCCTTATATATTATATAGTCAGTAATAGATATTTAGAAAGAGTAAAAAAATGGTATAAAAATTGCAAAATTAGCAAAAAATTGGCATAAAAAGTTGAACTACATTTGAAGAGAAAATTGGTAAAAAAACAACAAAGCAAGCCAAAAATTGAGAAAATTTGGCTGAGACCTATGTTCACATGGTGTATTTTTAGGTAACTTATAGTAGAACGGTTGTTCATCATGCAAACTTTTTTATATATAACAACTGAAATGTAATTGAATATTACACCCTTTTCTGTGCATGTAGAAAGTTCTTTGCTTAAGGGAAAAGTCTAGACATTACAATCTAATCAGTTCACAGAAACATATTTTTATTCACGGTAATGACGAGTGAACCCTTAAAAATAAGTTTGTAAGTTTGGGAAGGAATTTTAAAAACATTGAAGCTAAAAACCTTTAAAAGTAACAAAGTTTGTAATAATAAAATAAACAAACTCTTTTCCTTTTAGTTTCAGTTATAAGAACACCAAGGTTAAAAACAGGAGAAACAAATTTAAGAACAAGTTGAGGCTGGAAAGAACTGAAAGAGTTTTTTAAGAACACAAACTTTTTTTTAAACTTTATAACACAAGAAAATATATTTACAACAATACTGTATAACTTTTACATCATCAATACATATTGGGAGATGTAATCTAAGGTGCTATCATTGAATGACACCTTGTATTCTGACAACTCCCTATAAAAATACAAAATTGGTTTATTTGTCATGTAATTAAAGAACATGTTAAGAACAAAATAATGCTGAAAATCAAAAAAAGTGTAGAACTTTGAGGTTCAGCCATAATTTACTGGTTCTTATAAGAAAACATTTTTGTTGAGCAACGCATAAATGTGAAACAAATGCCAATGATTTTTATCCTAAGAAAATGTGGTGGTATAGATTTGAAAAAGTCAAGTGCCGTGGCTGATGATAAAATGAATAAATTATTTCAGAATAAAAAAGGAACTATCACAGCATTGCTTATAAATTGTATATATTATTAATAAAACATCCAAGGTCCATATACATTATAGTTTTTCACAACAAATCAATATATCCAGATCAAAGAGTAATTTGTTTCTTAAAATTAAATTTATTTGATCTTGCACCACTGTAAAATTGTTCTACAGTAACACATTTATCAGAATCCCTATTTATTGCAGATGTGATATTAAAACTTAAATAAATAAATGCAAAATGTTATCCATCATATTTTATCAGCTGTCCAAACACTTTCAGGGCTATTATGAGTTCCTTTGACACAAACCTTTTAAAAGTTAAGTTCTATTGCAGATTGTTAAATGTTTTGTGACCACCCATCATAGTTTAAAAACTGGATATTGCACCTTGGTTATATTTATTTGTACACCATATAGCATACTGTAAATGGTCAGATGTCAGAATTTGCTACGGCCTATAAAGCTTTGCTTGATTGTTATTACATCAAGGGTTTGCTGCCTCGTTTTACTTACAGAATTTAGAACTTCATCCTCAATCTTTGAATTCATTAGAAATTTGGAGTTGAATTCCATTCTTAAAAGAGTGGTCCCTTGAAAAAAATCGATTTCTAAAAACAAAAGATTTGGATTCAGCACCTGAAAATTGATAAAGACCAATTATTTTATTATTTCTTGTGATTTTCTGTTTTTAGCAGTAAACGCTGCAAAAAATTTAAATCTGTGGACCGTGCAAAAGCAGCCATCAAATAAATTTTGTGATGTCATTGTCGACACAGTTCAAAAAATCTTAAAAGAAGCGCGAACAAACAGGCTCTTGAAATAAACTTTATTTAGCGGTAATTTTAAAAATGAATCATGTATTCTGGTGACTTTAAATGTTAACATTATCTGGGGAATAAGAAAGCTCACTTTCCCTTCTTCCAACAATGAAGACCAAGAAGAAATAGAAGAAATATCGGCTTCCCTCATAGGCTTGCAGCCATTTCAATTTGAACCCAAAGAAGTCATAGAAACTGATGATTCTGAAAAAAATACATTTTAAATATATATATATTTAAGAATTCACATAAAAACTTCATCACAGTCGTTTTTTCTACAGTACGTGATCACACAACTTCTTCATGGATTGTTTTTAATCCTTATTACGCGTTCTCAAAAAAAATTATGTAAACTAGTTTATATATAATCTGTAAAAAAAACTAATGCACTCATGCATGTAACTTATTATCCGAGACACCAATCATAATACAATCTATTTTAGCTAGCACGAAAACATTTTTAATTTTAATAAAAAGAAATGAAAAGAAACAATATATGCACAATATATATATTCCATCATTACGTTTTACAAATTTTACTTTCTTAAGAAGTTTCGTTATGAAAGTTTCGTTATAAATGTTAAACAATCAATTAACAAAATTGTATAATCAGTAAAGCGTTTTACCAATTCTACACAAGGTCAAGATAATCAATCATCGAAAACGCAATTAATTTATAAAAACATGTTTTGAAAAAGCAGGAAACTTTTAAATTGGTGTAAGAAATACAAAGACGTAGAGAATCTTCAAATCTCATTCAAAGCATTGCTAATCAAAATGTAAATGAAAGATTCTTATACTGTCATCTTTTGGTGTTTTTTCTTAAATGTTTCATCTCGTGAAAATGGTAAAAGCTTATGCCTTCCTTTTTTCTTCTTTCTTCTTGCTGCTTGAATGCTTTTGCAATCCACGACAGAACAGTAAATCATGGTACATTTATCTCATTTTACATATACCTAATTTACTCTACTAAAGCTAAAATGTATATAAATTTTTCACTAGCAACATGAATGAAGTTTGTCATCAATGACGTCACATAAATTGACTACAGCTCATAACTCAAAACCACATCTTTCAACGGCTTAAAACCCAAATGGCTTAAAACCCAAATGTTAACAGTAATTTTAGGAGTCTATGAGTATTTTTCATTTCACAGATTACACTTTCTAGGCTAATTCTTGTGTGCTGAATCCAATTTTGTTGAAATTTGAAAATGTGAAATCCACGGAACCACTCCTTTAAAAACATTATTCTTATGTGTGGTATTTATCTCCTTCAGTACCCAGTACATATTTTATTTGCCACTTCAAATGCCTTGGAAATTGAGTAGATTATTTATACTCCCTGAATCTGTATGTCAGAATTTGTTGAAATTATTTTTTTGCCATCCTTCTGTACCAATAATCCTTCCAACAAATATTAACACCTTGCCATGGAATTTGAAAATGTTGCTTGCTGGGAGGAATTATTAAATATGAAAAAAGTCACATTCCACCAGAAGAAACAAAAAATAAACTAAATATTTCACACTACACATTACACATAAAGCCCAGTTTGTATAAATAATCCTGTACATCAGGAGATAATGGTTGCCTGTTGTGTCTTATAAACAGTCTTACTGCTAATCTCAAGACTGGTTGCAAGTTGACAAATTCAGTCATGAGTAATATATTGTTCTGTTTTTAACTTGCTCCCATTTGATCCTTTTAAGCCTATATCCTAAACCATACAGAATGTATCCTAGACCATATAGAATATATCCTAAACCATATAGAAACTAATACAATTATTATTATTAATCCTTAATAGTTCAGTTGTGATACCTATAGTTTTAGCTTTCACTAAGATGTCCTGTAGTGGTTGTCCTAATTGTAAAGTTTCCATTTGAGCTGTGGAATTTTCTGATCAACATTGCAAGTCAAGCTTGAATTTGAAGTTAACATTTTCTTATCAATTATGTTCATACATGCACCACATTATCCTCTAAAAGTAGCTAGAATGCAGATCTGCTGTAAATCCCTTATGTAAAAAAACAGATGGAAAGTAAAGTGTTTTTCTATGATATTATTTCTGTAGATGTTTCTGAGCAGCCTGATGGTCGCCTTGGTTTGATAACTGGTAGGAAAACAAAACATGCTCTACCAGAGCCAGAAGAATTACCTTCACCAACATATTCACAATCTTCTACTGTTGATCCAGAATTCTGCTATCCAATGAAATCACTGCCACGTGGTTTATTTGTGATTATAAATAACAAAGACTTCCTTCCATCGTCAGGGATGGAAAAATACACCAGAAACGGGACTGATGTTGATGCAGATTCTATAACAGCATTATTTGAGGAGTTGGGATACATCGTAGAATCTCATAGAAATATAACTGTTTACGAAATGAGAGAAGTGTTCAGGAAAGTCGCAAAATTAGAATTTAAGAAATATTCAGCATTAGCCTGCTGTGTTTTAAGCCATGGACAGGAAGGTGTTCTCTATGGTACAGATGGAGTTGTTGATATTCGTGAACTTACCGGCTTCTTCAGAGGAAGTCAATTTGCTGGAAAACCAAAAATGTTTTTCTTCCAAGCTTGTCAAGGTATGTGTTTAGAATCTTCTTGAACACTCACCGACCATATCAGACTCGCTGAATTAAATCCCTACTCTTAAAATTTATTTTAATGGAGCTGTAAGCCCAGTGGTTAGCGAGTTGGACTTGGTTACTAGTTCAAGTCCTATCCATGACACAGTGCAGAGGATGACCACAAAGTCCTTTAAGTCATATTTATATGTTTGCGTGCCCCACAAGTGATGCCTATATGCAGTATGTGAATGTGCTCCTGTGGTGCAGTATTGTGTAATGTACATGGTTGTAAAGGTCTCTGAGCTGAAAGCTTAGTAAAAAATAATTTTAATTTTAAACCCTGGGAAGTTGCATTGACCCCAATTTTGTTTTAAAAAGGGTCAGAACTTTTGGAGCTATCCATCTAAATGTCTTGGAAAAACTGGCCGTGCCTTTTTTTGGTTAAAATATTTTAATTTGAGGTATATTTTAGGAAACATAACATATAATCATGTGCATTTCATTTGTCTGATTATTGCTTATTTACTGGAATGTTTACATTACTGTCTGAAGGGTGTGTGTGGTGTTAATGGCTGTCAACATCTTGATATAAAAGATGCTCCATATATTGTGTTGTATCATGATTGTCGCAATTTTTCAGCGATTAAATTTTAACCACACATACATAGTTGTACGTGCCTTCAAAGTAAGAAGTTGATCATTTTTTCACCCCATTTTTTGCTGATACTGCAATAATATGTATAAAATGGGTTAATTTTGTGTTGTGAAAATCTACATCTAGTTACGGCTACCATTTTAAAAATCATCTCCCTCACAAGAGTACGTATATACAACAACAAATAAATAAATGTAGGTGTAGGTATATATCAATTAGTAGCAAATAAATAAATGAAGTATTTGTTAGTGATGGACGTTTACACTCTAATATTTTCGTTTTGTTTAGGTTCTGAATATATGGACGGAGTGGAACGGGATGGCGGACACATGGAAGTAGATGGTCCCCCTGAATATGGAAATGATATTTCTTTACCAACAGAAGCAGATTTCATATATGCTTATTCCACAGTACCTGGTTATTATTCTTGGAGAAACTCTGCTAAAGGTTCATGGTAAGAGTTTTAGAACTCCTCAAAGAGGATAGAACCAATATTTCTGCTACACGCTTTTTTTGTTATAAGAACAATGAGACTGAAAATGGGACTAATGTTTGACCGGTTTTAACCCTTTAATGCATAAGCATACCTCCTGGTTATTATTAAACTTCCCATTGGAAACATTTATACCTTTATGCAGAAACAGGAAGTCTTATTAGCTTTTACCAAATTTATTTTACATTATATTTCTAATAACTAACCCCCTGGTAAAAGCAAAATGGCAAAGAAATGATCAATGATTTGATTCCTTTCTGGGGACATTGTGCATTAAAAGATTAAGAACAATCTAAGACTTGGTTATCCAAGAAAGCAAAACAATAATAAACAATACTGTTCTTTTCTGTTCTTTAATCTACTATAAATACAACTTCTATGTCATCTATTTAAAAAGACATTGTCTTGTCATAAAAAAGTGTGTATCAGGACGCATTCTAGCATCAAAGTGTATGATGTGATTTGCCAGGAAATGGGGCATTTTTGAACCTCTAAAACCTTAAAATTAGGCATATTTTTCATTCAGACACCTTAATTGAGAGCTTATTTTTAACTTTTTCAAAAATGGCATTACATGCAATTATTTAAGACATGTATAGCCTGCATATTGTTTCCAGGAGGGTCTCTGGCTTGGTTTATATAACTCCCATTTGAGCTACATTCTTAACTCCATTTAACAAGAGAACTCTGGACTGTGCCAGCCAGCTTTTGTGTAACAAGGCAAGCATATTAACTATTGGGTCATTTAAACAAAAACTACAAGTTTTAAATATACTGAGCTATGGAAGCTCTCCCATCTGCTCTACCAATTGAATAAAGTGCTACAGCTCAACCAGACATCAGTTGAGGATTAATAGAGAGCTCACCATCCTGTGAACATAAATTTTTGTCATCAGTAGTAGGGTTCAAACTCAGAATTCTTGGGTTGCAAGCTTGTGTTGCTACCAACTGATCTAATGCTCCTTATTTACATTTCAGGTTCATACAGGCGATTTGTGAAACATTTCGCAAGTATGCCCATAAGATGGATGTGGTTAGGATGCTGACACGTGTCAATCAAATTGTATCCACAAAGAAATCACAGACAGGACAGCGTGCATCTCACCACAAGCGACAGATTTCCTCAATTATAACTCAGTTGAGGAAAGAGCTATATCTTGTCCCTCCACATGGCCCTTTAAAGCAAATAAAGTCAACTGATTTTTAGTGAAGATTACGTGTGTTGAAGATAATGGCCCTTTAAAGCAAATAAAGTCAACTGATTTTTAGTGAAGATTACGTGTGTTGTAGATAGATTGAATTCATGTTTTCCATAATCGTTTGACATGTTATGGATATGTAGCATTTTGAAATGGAAAATTAAAAAAAAAATCACATTTTTATTACAATTTCTGACAAGAGTGCTAAACGTGTTCATTTAAATCCTCTTCTTTGTTATGCAACATCCCAAGAGTGTCTAATTTTTTGGACCGTTTTAAGATCCAACTTCGACTGGTTGTATTAAACTTCCAATTGGAAACCTTTATAATTTTATGCAGAACCAGGGGATCTTATCAGCTTTTACCAAATTTATTTGACATTATATTTCCAATAGTTAACCCCCTGGACAAAGCAAAATAGCAAAGAAATTACCAATGATTTGATTCCTTTCAGGGGACATTGTGTATTAAAAGGGTTAGATGCGTATACAAGACTCGTTTGCTTTGGATTTAGGAGCGTATTATTTACATCTAGAAATTTTTAAAGTTATTTAAATCTTGAATGCATAGACATGCCTCCTGGCTTCGGTAGAATTGACCCCCTAGAAGAATGTAAAATAGCAAAGAAATGACCAATGATTTCATTTATTTCTGGGGGTCACTATGCATTAAAGAGTTATGAAAGTAGAGCACAAAGTATGAATATTTGTTTGTTAAAATTCTTTAGTTACTTTTCTATTCAGTTGATGTTTTAATTTTTCATGTTTGTTAAAATGAATGTATAGGTTGCAGATAAATATTGAGGGAGATGTGCATGTTCTGTATACAGGCAGGTGTCTTTATATGCCTAGGAATATGCTATGGAAACGGACTGTAACTTTGAAAGGTAAAAGCAAACATCGTGTAAAAGAAAAATGAAATGATAAATGTAAAAAAAAAAGCAGCACAGTCTCAGATATTTTTATTTTTATATTAATCGTTTAATGCATAAGCATACCTCCTGGTTATATTAAACTTCCCATTGGAAATCTTTCTAATTTTATGAGGAACCAGGATGGGTGCCTTATCAACTTTTACCAAATTTATTTTACATTATATTTCCAATAGTTAACCCCTTGGAAAAAGCCAAATAGCAAAATAAATGACCCCTTTCCGGGTTAGAATAGTTTATTTCGATGGAGGAATTAACTACAATAATAGGCAAAATTATTGGCACTTATGAGGTTTTTGACTCCATTCATGTTTTGCCACTTTTCCTCAAATGATGCAAAAATACAAGAACAGGTGTAGCTGATAAGTTAAAACTTGGTAGGAACACAAATACCAATGAATTCGAGTTCTTAAGAAAAACGCTGAAGATTGTACTTGTTTCAAAGTTTTCATTGTTTTAAATGGACCAATTAGGATGCTAGCGAGTCCATCCTGTTCAACTGTGGTGTACAACCTCATTGCCAAAGTACCTAAGATCCGCGTGTCTTGTTATTTGGTTAAGAGTACCCGGTCCTCATTTCCTGGGGCAATCCCGGTTCTAACGCACCGGAAAAATACCAGGAACATGAAGTGCTGTCTGGTGTAGATCTTACGTGGAAGGCTAATATGCCTCCACGGACCGCCCGTTACCGGCATGAAAGTCCCCCAAAATCGGCAGGAACCAAACACGTCCCCGACCCAAATGACCAGAGGACCAGATGTGGTTCTCCCGGAATAAAGTTTTCTCACATTTACCAAGAAGCCATACCAGTCAAAAACACAAAATCATTTCTTATCAGATAATAATTTTTGTCAAAATTAATGGTTTTAACATGGCATGACTTCAAGGAACCGGTACTAGAACCTTATCCAGGATACTACACTTGATCTTAGTCATTAGGCCGAGATGATCCGCATGTCATAAGTCGTTGGTAAACTGTAAAAGTAGACTGAAAAGGTTTAAAGCTTTATATCTGTATTCACAAAAACATCACTTGTGGTGAACTCCTTTTGGTTAATTTGGAATATTGTGTCCATTATTTATGAGCATGTTTGTAGACAAAAGAATAAAATTGTTTATTAGAAAAGTTCTCATGGATAAACATTATTGGAACATTTCATTAAAAAGGCATTCATTAAAAAGGCAACAAAACATTGGGTTTTTTTTCTTACAAATACAATACCCTAGCAACAAATACAAAACCCTAGCAACAATGGGACCATAAACTGTTGTGAGCTGTGCTGCTGTAATAATTTAATGCATACACATACACATAAATGCCCCCTGGAAAGTAATTAAATCATCGGTCATCTCTCTGCTACTTTGCTTTTTCCAGGGGGTGAATTATTGGAAATATAATATAAAATAAATTTGGTAAAAATTGATACGACCTCCTTGTTCCTCATACGACCTCCTTGTTCCTCATAGAATTATAAATGTTTTCAATGGGAAGTTTAATATAACCAGGAGGTATGCTTATG
>JANTOQ010136596.1:0-12265 GCA_027564595.1 Bythotiara depressa | reverse complement strand
GATTATGGAATGAATTACAGTAAAATATTAATTAATTAATGTCTGTAATTGTCTTGTGTATTAAAAACAAAATCCCCTCTTTATATGTGACACCTCCATTTATATATTTTAACCACCTACCCCCATTTAAAAAAAGGTACTTCTTTCCCCTTTCAGCATGTTTTGAAGATCCAATCCCCTCAATACAGGGAGTGGGTGCACACTATGACTTACAGGTGTCACTTAACAATACCCCCATTGGACTATACATTTTCATAACCATTCATCATTCAGCTATTATATACTTTAGTGGTTTGTTTATATAATAATCATCTTATTTTTCTATGTATTATAAATACTTAATGAAGTTTCTAAGTATAGAGTGTATTAAAGGACCAGGGTGACAGAGAAAGGAAGGGATCAAACTCCAGGTGCTTAAATACTCAAGAAACCCCCCCCCCCCCAAAAAAAAAAATCCCTCGAAATCAAGGATTATCTACTTAGTAATTACATGTAAGGTACTTGTTTTCAATCATGGAAATGACTAAGTGTAAGTGTCTGGCTTGCCTCAGAATGTGGAAAAGTAGAACTAAAAAAAAATTGAACGAGATTTTTGTTCCTCTAGTAGTGTTCTTCAATTATGAGATGTTTTCAGGAGTTGTGGACATCTTGTCAGACTTACATACATACAAGAAAGAAAGAGAAATTTAACCAAGACATAATATGAAGTACGGGCATAAAGAAATCACCTTTTTTATGTGTTTATCTACTACATATATGTTTAGAAGTTCATTATTTCTAAATACAATTTTTAGATGTTCATTATTACCAAATACAAAGTATTCATAAATACTACAAGAACATTTATAAACATAAATTATGCTGACATTACATTAATATTCAAAAGAGACCTATCATTCTATGTATTTAATTAAGTATCACATTCTTTAATAATATACAATGTAATATTTTAATAACTAATACATTCACCATATGAAATAGAAAATAAACAATATTTATAAACATAAATAAATTATTTTATGTTAAATTTTGTTTATTTTCTATATCATGTAATGATATATACTATTGGGAATTATGTGTGTGAATTGAAAATCTTTGTATCAAGCCTCTCATTGAGAGGTGTGCGATCGCACGCGCACGCCTCCACACACACCATGACGCTCTGAGACGTTCTTTTCATTGCATGCCTGGAATTCATATTCCACACTCTAAAATTACTAACTCTACTAATGTAAACTAACGTTATTTATCACTCACATATCTATCATTATTAAATTTAGATTTCTTTTACTTAAAAGTACCAGTACATAACACCTTAGATATTAAATCACTATGATAACAATAGAACAATTGTTATGCTTCTCTATTTCCTGAAACACAGCTCAAGAGGCGTGTTTATCATAAAAAGAAAAATATGCACGTGCGACTCCTTGAACTGTCTCATACTTCTACATACGGGGGTATATTTATTAAAAAATAAATATATTTTATATGCACTCGTGTGACATTAATTCATGAATAAAATCATGTTATAAGTTACACCCGTGATAGTTAAGAAATTAAATTAATTGTTAAGAATCATTAATGTCTAATGTTTATACACGTGCTTTTGGTAAACATATAATTCTGTTAATTACTGAATAATAGCATGTTGCTATATTATATCAAGGAGGTATAAGCGCTTATATGCTCATGATTATATTAATGTTTGCTGCATGTTTCTTATTGCGTGCTGTATATATATGGAATAAAACTAAAGATCTTCTTGAAAATGAAGTTAAGATTGTGAGAGTCGAGCTAACTCAGATGCTTGCTCAGTCCTTGTGTTTGAGGTTCTTGCGTCCCCCCACTTTTCTGCCTGCCAATGTAAATGATTCAGATCTGTTGTAATTATTGTCAGAAAGTAAGAAATTTAAGAAAGATTCAAGTAAGAAATAAAACGTTAAAACAATGCAATTTGAAATTGCTGTTATAATAAGGCATTTTGCTGTCGCCTATTACGTAAATGGCCAATTGCGGCACCTCAGCTACGGAGTTGAATTTTAGAAAATTATCCAAGTATCCACTGCATCCCGCATTTGCATTCACGCTGATGAAATGATGATGAACGAACTTTTAACTACAGAAAGTGGCAAAGTCTCACACTCATTTTCCCAACTATATTAGTTACAATCTGAATAAAATCAAGTTTCTAGTGATACACCGCAAAAATTTATTTAGTCCAATGTCTTATTTATAAATGGAGTCAAGAAAAGGAAACTTGCAACATTTAATCGAAACACAGTACGGTATAAAGTAATAAATAAGCAAATTTGTAAAATTATCATTCTGTAAAATACACAACACAATTGCAACAAAAATGGCATATGCATCGTGAACAGAACAGTGTGAAGACAGCTTCTCCAAATACGTGGTAGTACTGTAGGCTAATCCATAAGAATAATCTCTGATTCAATGCTGTTAACTAAAGCAGCCGTACACTAGTATAATATAGCAAACATTTTAAAAATTTCAGTGGACATTGTAGCTAGCTATGTGACTATAATAAACACAAACTACGCAAAAATCTTGTGTGCACTTCTTCACACACCATAGCATGCCTACAAGCTTTGAGGCATGCTATTCTTCACACGCCAGTGAATTTACTCAATGAGAGGCTTGTTGTATATGTAAACAAATTTACAGATGTAAGCATGGATCATGAATATGAAAACTTATCTCGAAAGATAGATGAATGTGTCGATAACATTTTGTTTTTACTGTTTATATTTATCTGGACATTATATGTTTGAGCAAGGGTGCATATTCGAGGAAAGTGGGGTATGCATTCGTGAAGGAGGTAAATGGGAACATTCTTTGTAAAAAGTAAAAAGGGCACTTCTTATCATTCTACAGGCCAGCATTGCCCCATATACCACAAATTCTTCACAACTTTGGAACTTTTAGAGGGTTTTAAAATGATCTCCTTTTTAAAAACAATGGCATTCAATAGTCAAAGGCAAAAAAAGGTCTAGAATATGCACTGTTTATAATAAAAAACACAAAAAAACAGGTGTTTGTTTGGAACCCAGATGCTGAGGCAATACATACCAATATCACCAAGATAAATGAGGCATCTTTGACATGCCTTCAATGCCCAGTCCATCTGATCCTTTGACACAGTTTGAAGAACTAAACAATACATAATATCAAAATGCTTTAATTAATTATTATTTTAATCAATTCTCACAATGGTGTAGATATTGTAGTTTAGATGAAATTAATGAAGGAATGTTCAAAAAGGATATCTCACAAAATGAAGTAGTTATAAAAATATGTCACTTTATTACCTGGCAACCATTGTGTAATATTGATTGGCCGAATCAACATTCTCAGGCCTGTGTCGATATTAAAATATGAACATAAACAAACATATAAAATGCTAACTTTGCATTGTGACAGGTTTGCTTATTTGATAAACAACAACACATCTTCCCATTCTCGATCCTGTCAACCTTGTGATGTTTACAATTTATCCATGTAGCTAGCTAGCTATACAATAAATTCAAGTAAAAATATTTTGAATTCAGATATATACTTGGTATCTCCTTTCTCTTGTACTTGGATCAGTAATTTATAGTGTTTTAAAAATAATATACAAAACATTCTTGTTCCCAGCAGCAAAATGACGAAAAATCATTTGGAATCATTTCTGATTCATATTATGTAGAATGAAACGTGACCTTTGGTTGGATATAATGTTTTGAAACTTACGTTGATGATTCAAATGTTTTTTATAAGTATTGAAAGTTAAAAGTTGGGAGAATTTAATCAAATCAAAATCAAAAAATGTTTTCTTGTGTTTTGCCAGATAATAAACAGGATACTGACTCTTTCTTTGTTCTGTACAGAAAATAAAGCCCTTGGTCCAACACACATACCTCGCAAGCTCGGTCACCATTAGCTGGACCTTGGGCTTTGTATTTTCTTGTACAGACCAAACAAAGAATCAATATCCCATTAGTACTAACTTTTGTTTTATTGCCAATAATGCCATACAAAGAGAATGTTATTTATTATTAGTTTTGTGTTTTTAAAAAAGAAAGTATGAAGTGTCACCAGAATATACAATATAACATAATATTTAATTAATTAATTTTAATTAAATTAAATTTAAAATTGATTTTTATAAAGATGCAGTCAGAAAATAATGGTAGGTAATAATAGATGAAAGACTTCTGACCATGAACAAACTAGAAAATATATTCTATATATGTTCTATTGATCCTAAGTACAGTAAGTATTAACTGAGAGGGTAAACATACATTCGTGAACAGGGGTTGATACAGGCCAGGGTACAGGGCGATAAACTTGTTTTGGGTACATCTGGGCATGTGGAAAGTGCCTTTAATTAATATAGATTTGAAAAACATAAGCAATTTTTGATAAAACAACCAACAAATAACTATAAATAGTGTCTGAAAAAGGCTATATTCTATTTAATTTGGGTGCCTAAATTACTAAATTGTCTAAAAATAATCTTTTGGACAATTTTCTGAATCAGCCCCAGATGAACTTCACACACATGTTGTCAATTTTCATGAAAATTTAAAATATTTGACTATTATTTGCAAAAACATTTTCCAGCAAAATACTAAATCCATAGCGTTGTATAATTCTCAAGATGCTACTAATTGCATGAATGGTTGTGACATTTCATATTTTCATTTTGCAAAATCACAAAACAGATAATAAAAGAACTTCTCTATGTATGAAATTATTGGCAACAAAAAATTGGTAACAGATTTTTTAGGTATAATTATAGGATTATTACCAATCAAATCCCCTTCTTTTGCAGTATGAGAAAATGTGCTTATATCATATACTTAGTACAGTGAAGAACAGGCGGAACCAACAGTGGCTAATTCTCAAATCACAGTGCAGGGTTAGGTGGAACAGAAAAATGACACTTTTGTAGTCACTTTTCCTGAAAATATGCCTCAAATTTAAACAAATTTAACAAAAATGGCATTTTTCCTTAGAAGTTAAGAGGGAAGCATCAGAAGGTCGGATCCTTTTTGGGGCTAGATTTGCGGCTGACCAAATAAGAATGCTAAATCAATAATCCTGACATTAAACTACACCAAGAATAGTATTTATATTATTATGAGTGGGATCATTTTCCTACTTAAAATGAGTATGTGGGAAAATATCTCAGCTATCATGAATACTAAGTATATATATGAGTGTGGATACAGGTGGTCAAACGGACTCATGTAAACATTAATAGGGGAATCTCTTCAATCATACTTGTCTAAAATAATACACAATGTTCCCAATTGCAGTGGACGTGGAGTGGTCAAGCCTAAACTAGAGTCCCAAAAGGATTACCCAAGATCCCATGTAGCCTTTCTGGTTGAGCTACTGCCTTCAGCTTATGAATGCATATGAATGCCTCTATATGGGTGTAAAGCAGGGAAACACAGTCACAGCAAATAAAAGCCTCTTGAAGTGACATCAGTACTGGACCAGACTCCATATCATACAAATTAAATAAATATTTTTTAAAAACAATATGATAAAGGTTTGTTACCTGGTGTAGATGGAACACCAATCCAATCAATAACACCTTGCAGGGGAATATTATAGTGTTTTTGTAATTTTATCAACAAATGATGATAAAAACCAAGTGCACTTTGTAAGTGAGATGAATAGATAGAGTTTAAGACTTTATCAGTGGATAATGCCTGAAATGATAAGAAAAACATGGTATACAGTCGAACCTAAAATAAGTTTCAAAGAGTTTCTTAAAAAATAGAGAATTTGGAAATTAAATCTAACTTTTCATAACCGTGCCACTCAATTTTTAATAGAAAACATACAGAATATAAAGGCCAACTGTCTATTGTGGCCAGGTTTTCTAGTTGTATAAACTAACTGTAATTATTGGAGGTAAAAAAGTTTATGTTTTGAAAACGATTGGAATTATTGGAATTATAGGCATCATGATAACTATTACTCACATATTTATTTATTTATTTATTAACAGATATTTATACAGGATATACAATTCAGTTAAAAACTGTTATCAACTTGTGTCCTGTACAAATACTAAAGTATTTGTAACAAAAACTCTTAACTTGCTTTTAAAAACATACAAATCATCGATTTTTTTTCGATGAGCTGGCAGACTGTTGAAATTTATGGCACCAAAAAAGTACTGTACTCAGTTACTCATTATTCACCAATCAAAGAGTTGAATAGATATAACTTTATGTTTTGTATTTCACTTTCACATCATATTCAAGTAAATATAAAAAACTAGGATATTTTAGATAACAATTATCATTTAAGAATAATATATTGTATATAATGCTAATGGAATAGAATATCATAATATAAATGAAAATCTCCCATTTAAATACAATTTAGAAATTACAATTAAAAAATATAATTGATAAAAATGATATTAATTTATTTATTTATGGATTGTTACCCAGGATATCTTCTTAGTACTTATCGTACTTTTATCAATAAGGGCCCTGAGATTGAGGTCCTAATTAACTAAACCTCCCATTTGAGTTACAGAAGTTTTTAATTGACTCTGCAATACAAGCAGGAACTTCTGCTAAAGGAGACAACTCCAAAGGGAAGCTGCCATCCACAGATGAGATTAAACCCAGGAGATAATAATATAGGAGAAATTTGACAGCATTTAACAATTTTGGGAATGAGGACTTCAGCACCCATATTCTTGTTAATCTACAAAATATGACTAATAAATAAATAAATAAATAATAATTCAAGATAGAAGAGCAGAATATCATATCTTATCTTATCACCGCTGGTAAAATATCATTCACAGTTGCTTTTTAAGAGGAGGAATTGAATATCTTTGTTTGCTGCACATGAAAAATGGGTAAATACATATTTTGAATTAACATTTTTGTTGTTACAAAGTATCTACAACATATTTACATGGCTAGATATGAAGCTAGATGACCATGAAAAGTAATGTTTCACAGTTGGAAATAAACGAAAATGACTTTAGAAGAAAAGTGTCTCAAAAAGAGCAAAAAAGATTCCCGGAAAATAAGTCACTACATTTAATTAACTTTGCCTTTTATCATCGACTTCTTCTTTTTCACCTTAGACAATCAATAAGAGAGGAAGGTATTTCGGTATCTTACGATCCTTCATCAGTTAAAAACTATATAAATAAAACTGTTAGGTTGTAAGAAAGAATTTCTATTATTTAAAAGAAACTCTACCTTTTTGTCAAGTTTGAGTTTCTGAATGATGTCATAAAATGATTTCCGCCACAGGTACTCCTCACATTTACGAGCAATATCACATTCACCAGAGATGAGGATATGCTCACAGACATCTCGTACCCTACACAACAACACAAGAACAAATTACACAGTCAATTAGCTTTTAAGTTACAACTAGAAACTTTCTCTATATATTTTATTAAGATAATAATATTATTTCAAAAACAGAAGGATAAAAAACAAAAAATATTTATTAAAAATTGTTAAAAGATATTTAACAGAAGACACGCCAGAAGTATTGATATTCACAGAGAAATATTTTCGTAATCCTTTAAAAGCAGAGGAACCAGAGGGTATTATCAGCTTTTACCAAATTTATTTTACATTATAATTTACAATAATTAATCCCCTGGACAAAGCAAAATAGCAAAGAAATGGCCAATGATTTGATTCTTTTCCGGGGACACTATGCATTAAATATTTAAGATGTTTGTATACAGTAAGGAGCTCTATCTGAATCAACGTTATACTTTTAAGCATTTTCTTTCACCTGTCTCTCTAGAAACATTAAGGGTCTATTTAAACTTCACATTGGAAACGTTTATAAACTTATGAGGAACCAGGGGGTCTGAACACCTTTTACCAAATTTATTTTACATTATATTTCCAATAATTAACCCCCTGGAAAGTGCAAAATAACAAAGAAATGATAAATGATTTGATTACATTCTGGGGACACCATGCATTAAAGGGTTAAGCGTCTATTCACATCAGCAGGGCATATTCTAGACCTTTTGTGCTTTCAACTATCAAAGACAATGCCCTTGTTTCTAAAAAGGTGATAATTTTAAAACAATCTAAAATAATTTGGAGGCATATGGGTAATGCTGCCCTGGAGAATGATAAGAAGTGTCCTTTTTACAAAGAATGCACCCTTTTACCTACTTCACAAAGGTATGCCCCATATTTCTAGAATATGCCCTGGTCAGTGTTCCATCAGTGTGCCAAACAAATTGATAAAATAGACAAAAAAATTTTTTTTTCACATTCCTAGAATATTCTGAATGTCGATCAGATAAACCTGATGAAGAGCTACATATATATCATTTGGAATGTTATACATTCTGAGCATATCATGTGTTTATTTCATGAATGTTCTATACCACTCTTACCATTTGATTTAACCAGACATACATTCAACGCATTCATTTGTCTGTTATTTGAACTAATCAACTTAATTACTTGGACTGTATCTTAGTGATTAATTTAATGCCAATTTATGCATGCTTCGTGATCTCTGAAAAGTTTTAGTGATCGTTGTATAAGAATGTGTGTGTGTTTGTATTATGCGGATAGCTTCTGTAATTTGGGTTTGAACCCAAACAGTTCAGCAAATTATGCTCTACAGTAAGTAGCTAGATTACAGATGTATGCTGCTACATCCGCCTACAAAATGACAAAATCAACATTAAATTCTGAAACTTCAGAGCATTCTTTTCCATTTCTTTGGAAAGGAATACAACATAGCTCCAGATAAGTGTCTAAGAACATTGCAAATGTAGAATGATATTGATCCCTAAGATACTGTTGCTATTATACCTCTTTCTATGTTTCAACATTAAAAACATAAAATAGAAGAACAAACTTCCATGGTCAAATGAAGTTTGTGTCATTAAAATATTAGAATTACAGGTGACAATGAAATACCGATTCACTGCATCTTTTTATGTTTTTCATACCTCTGCCGAAGTTGCATTGTTTCAACATCAAACCACTCTCTCCAACTTATAGCTTGTTGTAGTTGAAGATCAAGTCGCTGTGAGATTTGCTGCACATGTCTAGTAGAAAAAATTCAAAGAAAAAATATATATATTGAATTAGCCCCCAAGACATAATTACACAAAATTGATGGGGGGAGGGGGAGGGGGAGGGCATATGGAGGAGAGGCTTATTAATTTCAGGGATTTGGAAAAAACCTCAAAACCATTTTGGTTTAAGGATCAAGTAAATATATTTGACAAATGTCTATAGTTTTGTCTTCTTTGCTATCACTATTGGGCAGAAGCTTTGCAGTATGATCTCTATGCTATTGGCATTTTTAAAACGTGCAATGTGGAAACCATCCAAGGTTTGAAGAATCATTTTCAAACAGGTTGTTTATTTCTTTTCGAGTCTGAATGTCTCCTACTTCTTGCAGCATGTGTGTATTTAATAGGTACCTGTTTAACATGTTTATCATTTATTTTGAAACATTCCAGGGGGTATATATTAAATGTTTTTAAACATACTTGAATAAACACTTTCTCAACACCCTGGAAGTTACTGATTAATACTACTGGCTGGAAAAACTCCCCCTTCATGTTCAGATTAAAATGGATAATAAAGCCATCTAAAACAAACTTCTTTTCCAGACTCTTTCATTCAACTACACATATATATTTTAAAACCTATAAACTGTTGATATATATATGTGCATGGAGTAGAGGCTATTTTTATATTCTTACGTATGTAAACTTTCCTAAAAACCTCACTCATGATAGCTACTGTACTTTATTTAACCCATAAAATCATAATAACGGCCATGGTTTTCAACATATACGTGCACGCATTTCAATATTTCTTTGAAGCAAGAACCGTTTGTATTTTTACATGGTTTAAAATTGTAAGATCCACACCCGTATGCCTATGGCCTGCCTGGATTCCAAAATCTGACAAGGAAAAATCGTTCTGCAGTAAGCAACGATAAAATGGCAGAAACAAAGAAACATTTCTGCCAAAGATACAAATTGACTGACATAACGATCCAGTACCATTTTCATGAAATCTGTATTTATAATATTTATAATTATTTATAGTTAAGTGTAGGAATTTTTCATTTTATTTTATATTATAGTTTGTGTCGCTAAAAATTAGATTTTTGTGTCACGAGACATGCCCACCGTGTTACTTTAGTAAACTGTGACCCCATGATTCGATCACTGTAGTTCCAGAGCTACATATACTGCTTAATGAAGAATCAACATTTTGCTCAAAAAACGTTTGGAAAATAAACACAAATACTGAGGAAAACGAAAAATGTAAAATTATTTTACAATAAAACACAAAATTGACTAAAATAAAATAAAATAAACCAAGAACCTGTTTAACCTTGTTTTCTCACTTGTAAAATATAGTACAAGTTTCTAAAGTTTTGAGAACATTTTAATAGTAAAAGTTTCTAAACAATTTCTTATATTGGAGGGCTTAATTTAACCCAAAATGCCCTGCCCCCCAAAACGTGAAAAATTATTTTGACCTAAAAAGTTCAAAAACATAATGCCAGGCAGGGAGGTTGACTGTTGCAGTGCCTTAGAAATTGAAAAACCTGTCCTATTTCCTTGTATATTTTCCGCCTTTCGGTTAAACTAGTGCTTTTTTATCCATGTTTTTCACTTTGAGGTGCCTACTCTTATGTACGTGCTTTCATTGGTGAATTCAGGCCTTGCAATTTCGGTTACAGGAAGTTATGTTTGTGTTTGCCTTTGTGCCTTCGTCGCATACATGCCCTCAGGCGCTAGAATAGGCCCTGTATTGGAACTTGCGGAGAGAATAAAACATATATACCTTTTATTATATATATATATAACATGAAGGTAGAGATTTTGGGGAAAATTAAGAACAAATTAAAAATAACTTAAAGCTGAAATTTTTGCTACCAGGGCATATTTTAGCATGTCTAACATGTCTAATAAAGTGTACTTTGGACCTCTAAAACCATAAAAAGGGTACATTTTCCATTCAGACCCCTTCAAAATGGGCATCTTGTTCAAAACTTTAAATAATACCAACTGTATGTTTACTGGCTGGAATGAGAAGAAGACTGAGAGTCTTATCATTTACCTCAAACTAAAAATTATATATATACACAATGTTGTTTTATACTATTTACACGGGTTAAAAATACATGGTTTAATTATTCATACTAAGAAGTTTGTTCTTTACACTTTTTTTAAATAGAGATAATGTGAGTGACATTTTGCAGTCATTGTTCAGAATATTATTCCACAGGTATAGATAGACCTGGATATATGGATATTTGTGATTAACTTCTGTGAAGTTGTTCATGAATATATTTTTGCTTTTTTTAAATTTGTTTTTTATTTTGCACACGTTTTTGCTTGCTAATCAATTTTCTAAATTTCATCGGTTTGTGCTTGACCATGCAATCTTGGCGTAACTTTGAATGACAGAGAAATAAAACATTTATCAGGCATTTACAATTCATGAAATTTGGCTTTGAATATTATGCCTAAATTTTTAGCCGCTTTACTTTCTATTAGTTTCATAATGGCTTTTTGGAAATTTTAAGTGGAATAACATTTTTGTGGCTTTATGAAAAAATATATATTATGTTTTATTTATGTTCAGGGATTGATATCCATTATGAGAATAAATTTTTTATCATCAGCAAATAAAATGGAATTTAGAGTAAAATCATTGATGTAAATTAAAAACAATAATGATCCTAGTATTGACCATTGAAGAATACCATACATAATTGCAATGTAAGTGGTTTTGTTTTCACTGTAAGATATTGATTGTTTTCTAGAGGACAAATAACTCAAATCAACGTAAATTGATATTTTTGAATCCATAAATACACAACTTTTCAAGTAGGATTTTACGATTAACACCTTGGATAGATCAAATAAACACACCCAGGGTATATTTATTTTCGTCGAAAGACTGTAATATTTCATGCACTAACTGAATAATGGCGTGATCCATTGAGTATCCTGCTTGAAATCTAAACTGCTTTTTATAGATTATATTATGTGAAGAAAGAAAAGCATAAATTCTATAACTGTACATTATTCTCTCTAATCTTTTTGAGAAACAAGGAAGGACTGAAATTGGTCTGTAATTTGATATTTTATTTATTTATTTATTTACCTTATATTTATACAGGTGAGTTAGATCAGTTATATAACTGCTTTCCATCTAAGCCCTGTTTTAAATAAAACACTAAAAAT